>JBANCY010000414.1:0-35010 GCA_037040045.1 Phorticella flavipennis | reverse complement strand
CCTATGACATTGAAGACAGGGCGATGGCTTTTGAATCCTTTTTGGAAAGTGGTTTCCAGACGTAGTTGGTACTGAAGCCGTTTAACCGATGGAATTGACAAGGGTTTTGAGTACTTTCATAGGTAACGGCGGTCATCGATACAAAACTCCAGTAAATTCATATTAAAATTATTAGCTATATTACTATATAACAATATTAGCAAAGATTCTCGAATCCTTTTCTTCTTGATCAGTATTGGATTCCGAATTTGGCAGTATCCTAACATGCCCTGTCTAAAGTAACACGTTTTGAAGTACTTCCTTGAAATCTAAAGCACGCGGGCAACCCATTTTCGATTATCTATTTTTTTTTTTGGGTTTGATATGTTGGTACACTCTTCCCGAACATCTGTACCAAGTTTCAAGTTTATAGGCATTTGTTTGTTTGGTTGTAAGAGGCGTAAGGGCTATAAGCGTTTTGCGAGCTCGGCGATTGTTTGCTATCGTCCTTTCCTATGTCGCTTTGGTTTTGGGAACACGTAAAGTCGCATGGGGACAAATCCAGTGAATATGGTGGCTGAGACATGGTTGTGGTATTGTTTTTGGCTCTCTGAAGCCAAGATGAGTGAGCAGGGGCATTATTGTGTTGCAAAAGCCATTAATTCTTTTCCCCAATTCCATAACTTCCAGATAAGGTAAGAACTTTTTATACACCACGCCAACAATTCTCTTCACTCCTTGAACGTTTTTATCAATTGTTCACGTTGTTGCTTAAGGATCGCGAGTCAGGCCCCTCATTGGCATCTTTCCGAACATCTTGGAAGTGGTTGTATCACTTGTAAACATTTCTTGTATTCAGAACAGCTTCACCGTGGGCCACTGTCAACATTTCAAGTATTTCGGAGCACTTCATTTAATTTCTTACACAAAATTTGATGCAAATCCTTTTCTCTCACAACCAAACCAAAAATGCTCTACACACGAAGCGTACAGATTTGCGCGAAGAGTATACCAACATATCAAACCAAAAAAAATTGATAATCGAAAATACGTAGCCCGAAATTTGAAGAGTCATCTTACTTTTTGAACACACCTCGTTACACAATTACGATTTAGGATATGTGCTTATCGAGCTTAAGCCCTCAAGTCCATACTAATTGCAATGCTATAATTCTTATCTTCAAAACTCAATCCTCCAGTTGATTATACCTCAATCCCAATAGCTGTTTTCGCGGCGGAGCGGCATTTTGATCAGAGACGGCATCATCTACAGTATTGGTTTATATTTGGAATTGGTTTATGACATATGTAGTCATAAATATAGATTCTGTAATATTTATTATTATTATGATAATATGATATCTAGAAATTATGAGCACTTATTAAATTTAAGGGAGACCATTTTAGGATAGAAACAAATTTTGTATGCCACTTTCTGCTTGGTGTCTATGGGCATCCACATACCAAATCTTACGACTCTTGCATCGAATTTGTGGCTGCTATATACATTTCGTCACTTTTTGGGAAAGTGGAGGGGTGTATCAAAATCAAAAATAATATTCTACATTTTGCATTTATCGATTATCGGGGTGTGGTATCATCGAAATGTCAGAACTTGATATGTGTATTGTATACACGGACCTTCATGTCGATTTTCAAGTCTGTAAATCGACTCCGCTATTGATCCTGATCAAGAATATAGATACTTTATGGGGTCTGCCACGCCTCCTTCTGCCTGTTACATACATTTGCACAAACTTAATATACCCTTCAGATATATTCGGAGGCTAAAAAATAGAAGGATGATCTCGGGTGCACGATCATACCACTATGAAGAGTGAAGAAATATACAAGGCCAGCACTTCGTACGCCAATCGTTATGGCAATTAGTCATCTTGATAACATTTATGTTCCTGGATCTTTCAATGGACGATGAGGACTAACTTCCTAACACGATTAATCGTTGCGATCTGCTCATTCATGGGCAAAAATCAATTCAGCTATTATTGCTGAGCCCAAAATTTTTTTATTTCGTGGAGTCTCTCATCCTTCCAACTATTTTCCATAAGCACTTGACAAGCCACATATACTCTTTCCCTTTTTTTATCTCGTTATAATTCAAAATTTGGTGTGAATTATTTTTGGACAAAGGAGGCTTTAAAATTAACAACATGTACAATTTATAGCTGTATTGACAAACTTTTTCAGACAATTGAAAATAACAAAAAATCTATTAACTAGTTTTCTTTTTGCCATTTGTGAGAATTTAAATGGAAGCTCAGCGGCTTGAGAAACAACGCCGCCACTCGGCGAAGAGTAATGCTGCACCAACGTTACCATCAACCCAAGATCAGGAGTTTCATTTACGACTAATTGATTTATATCACGATCATCCATGTCTATGGAATACAACTCTTAGTGAATATGAAAATGCAGAAATAAAGCGCAAAGCATGGGAAAATATCTCAAGCAATCTTGGTGCGCACCTTTCACCTTCTTTTGTGCGTAATCGCGTCAGCACGATGCGATATCGACTTAATGTCTTTAAGCTGCAAATGATCGAATACAAAATGAGCCCTTCTGGAGCTAAACCACCTGAAAAGCTGTTCTACATGGATAAATTTGATTTCCTGGATGAAATAAGTAATTCTCAGAGTCTAGAAAAGCAGAAACTTGACTCTGATATTTCAAGGGATTCCGAGGATCAAAAATCGAATCAAAGCATTGCCAGCATTTTTAAGCAACGCTTACAACAGCAAAACATGCAGCAGCTTCCTCATGTACTGCACCGGTTAAGCCTTACCGAGCATAGGGCAAAGGTAGCTGACGAATTGGAGGATTTTAATATTTCCGGGACTGCTCAAAAGCGTAGGCAGACTATGAAAGAAATTCAGAGCTCTAGAGATGTTCGGAAAATACCCGACTCGCAGACAAATCCTCGTCGGACGCTAATCCGCGAGTCTCAAGCTCAAAGAGACAATGATCATCTGATCAAGATCTCGGAAATGATGCGGCAGAGTAAAAATGTTGAAAATGGAGACATTGATAGCATGACGAAGCAACGTATACATCGCCTGCGACTTGTCGAGGAAGGAAACGAGTCGCAGCTTGGAAACCTGAACAGCTTTCCTGACTATAATGGAGCGCGAATAAACATTCCTAGTGTTGTTAAAAAAAGGATTAGACAGCAGTTACCTATTGGTATGCCGCGTGCTTATAAGCCTGATACTAGTAGCTTAGGTACATCTCCAGACTCCTTACTGAGCATTTCCGAAGCTACATCGCTGCAAGCCTTACCAGGGGATTCTGTATCCAAAACAAAAATGACCTTCTACCGGGATAAGCCAAAGCCTTCCTTTACTCCAGACGATTCGCATCAGCACTCAGATGATGAAGATCTTTATCGCCTACATTGGAGCTTACGCGAGAAGCAGCGAACACGTCGCCCCGGGGGTACACCTAACGATGTGAATTCACAGATACCGCCTCCTTATCTTCTCGGCAAAAATTTTGGCAGAAACTCTAACTTGGAAAGCTCTGAAATAACAAAATCCTAAGTACCGAAGTATATTTCCGTACACTAAGATCACTCAGATAATGACATCACCACAAAAAACATAATCACTAAAATCCCGTATATTAATGACACTGCCAGTACCATCAATACCAGTAGTAACAGTAAGGACAGAAAAAATGAATACAGACATGCCAAATGATATTATACTATAAATTTAAGCAATCGATTTTTAAAATAAATTTTTGGACGGAATAAATTGTAAACTACCGTAAAATGGGGGTTTTCGTAGGACCAATTGCTTACCAAATTTGGTAAGGTGAATTTCCCGATTATTATAATATATATTAAGTATGTATGTATATATGTATGCAAATGTATGTAACAGGAAGAAAGAGGCGTACATCACCTCAATACCCGGGTCGGTTTAGCATGGTCTGTCCGTTTGAACGCGCCGATGTTAGAAAATCAATTTGTTTTCATAATATGGTCACCCCAAAATTTCAAATTGAAAATTTTAGAGCGAACGGATCATACACAACGAATTTGTAAGACTCAGAAGTTGTCAAAACGGGAAAAGGTAAACATTATGTTACCAGGCATAACATTTCCGATGCCAAGCGCGTTCAAATCAAAAATAATTGATAACAGGTGTAATTTTTTGATTTAAAAAATTTTCAAGAATTCAGATTTTATTTTGGAATGTGTTTCAATCTCACACGTTTCACGAGTTTCACGTCGATCGTATAATAAACACAGAAGTTATTTACACAGGTAAAGGCCGGCTGCCGCATCGCCGACTTCTGCACACGATGCTTAACGGGAGCTGATTTACTTATAGAAATATGGATTTAGATATGTGACTCATATGTTGTCCTTTGTTAATGGTTTGCTTGCTACTTAACAATATTCGAATAATAGTCGTCATGGCTTTGCACCATTGTTCTGTGTAACGTTGTCGATCCTAAGGTTAGGTCTATATGAATAAACGAATTATACGTGAAGAGAACCATCGTTGAGAATTTTTAAGTTAGTTTTTTTCATAAGCTCATAGAACAACTAGGTTCAGGCGTAGGATCTAAAATCCACCCAGATAAAAAAAAAATTTTTCAATGAAGCAGGAAGCAGAGAATAAATGAAAATCGTGCTTCAGGCTTTGACCCGATAGGACTGATATGGCCAAATAATAATAATTTGTTTATAACATAAATTCCTTTGTGGACTACACGGATTGAATAATTAGAAATAATTAGCTAGTCAACTAGATCATAAATTGACAGTAGCTCTTTACCAATTAGGAGATAACTATTGTGTTGATAAGAATCTCAATTCCAATAGAACTAGTATTAGTTAATTAAAACATTGTTGTAAGGAACATTTTTGATGGATGAGAATACCGACCGCTTAAAATGAAATTGGTAGAATTGTTCTAAAAAATACCAATGTATGGTTTGGGAGATAGTTTTTTTTTTTTTGTGGACAATCAACTGTCTTCTGTATTTAGGATCTGTTAATAATTGAACAATAATTAAATATTAGTTTTAGCGCGGTGAACATTAAGCCATCAATCTACATTCCTAAACGTCTCGTCCAGTGCTGGAAGATACTGAATCGAAACTGGTGATTTGAAATCAATCCATCATCCTCCAGCACTGACAACACTTTTCACAAAAGTATTCTTTCTAATAAATTGTAGAGTAAGCGACTTATTAGGAGGCGAGGTTGGATTCAGGATACTGGTACCTGCCCGTCCAATTAGACTCACCACCATGACCAGGAAGTCATGATACAGCTAATGCAGTTCAAATAGAGAAAAGTTCCTGGTTCGATGGCATCGACAACCGCGCCGTGAAAGCACTGCCCCGAAAGGGAGTCCTTGCCCTGGTAAAAATATATAATGCAATGCTAAGGCTAGGGCACTTCCCAAAGCAATGGAAGCGTGCGCGGATCGTTATGATCCCCAAAGCTGGAAAGTCACTGACACAGGTCGAGTCCTACCGATCGATCAGCCTGCTACCAACCTTATCAAAAGTCTTCGAGCGCATTCTGCTCACAAGACTCATGGAATTGCCGCAGATCTCGGAACGCATACCCCAGCACCAATTTGGCTTCGGGAAGTCTAATGGCTGCCCTGAGCAAATTCATCGCCTCGTCAACCATATTACTCACGGTTTCGATCGGAAGGAGTATACCATAGGAGTCTTTTTAGACGTTAAGCAAGCCTTCGACAAGGTGTGGCACGACGGCCTGCTTTTCAAGGTGAAAGATATCCACCCTCGCCCTACTATGGCGTTCTGAAGGCTTTCATCTCCTGCAGGAACTTCGACGTCACTGTGCGGGACTCTTCACCCCTCGTCGAGGCGGAACCTCCCCTGGCCTCACCTATAATGGTGACACCATTAACGGGAAGACCTCCTACTGATACCTAGGAGTCCACTTGGACCGGGTGCGGATTTGGAGGGCTCATATAATGGCCCACTTGGACGTACGAGATCCAAGTGTGGAGCACCGCGTCCAAAAACCAGCTCAACAGGCTCAGAGTAGTGCAATCGAGATACGCTCGGCAAGCATCCGGACTCCATGGTACGTCACCAAACTTGTCATCGAGCGGGACTTGAAGCTTGTGCTGGTCGGAGACCAAATCAATTTTCATAGCAGCCGTTTTGCCGACAGACTCGCGGCGCACCCAAACACGTTGGCAAGCTTACTCGTCGACCTCATAACCTTCCGACGCCTAAAGCGACTTCACCCAAGCGACCTCCCTACCCGTAGGGTATCTTGATCTGTCGTCCTGTAAATACTGTAAATATGTATTGTATTTTTGAAAATCATATTATCAATTTAATTTTAACTATTCACTAGGAATCGTTCAGGGCCTTCTGAACTTAACCTAGTGGGTGGCTTAACAACGTTTAACATTTAAACATTTTTATATGGGATTATTACAATACCTTAAACATTAATATATTTACAATTAGACAAAAAGTTACGATATAACGCGGGTAGGGAGGTGCTGGGATGAATTCTCTTCAGCCATCGGAGCAGTATAGCTTCGGTGAGTTCGCTCGCCGATGGATTCGGGTGGGCCACAAGCGTAAATATTGTAATCTTGTATATATTAGTTAAGGCATCCCTGATTCCACACTACTTACTATTGCACTACATGTTAAGTCAAGCTCAGATGAATCATCGATTCCTAATAAATAAAAATAAATTTAAAAAAAAGGATTGCCAGGCTTTGGGATTACTAATACTTTGGCGAGTTTCCAAGTAGTTGGGAAGTGTCCGATCTGAAAGCATTGGTTGAACAGATTGGCTAGCAGCTTTACATCAGTTCTTTTGACCATTGAGACTTTTCGCCGGACACTTAATGTGTCGGATGACTTGCCAAAGGTTATGCTAGGGGTCGCCTGGTTCAAAGTTGCTCAGGAAGTGTTCAGGTGCGTTCTTTCTAAGGCTCTGCAGAAGTTTTTTGAAGTTCTGTGTTGGTCTGTTTAGGGAATTCTTTTGTTTGGGATACCACCCGAGACACGAGCAACTCCTGGGAAATCCTAGGAGACATACTTGTAGCAGTATTGGGCATTTCCCCGGAAACTTACTTAGAGCCTCGTCGATATTTACAGCAGTGTCTATGGAGTAGTTTATACGTTGTTGGAATATCTCGGCGTTGGTGCTCTTGCCAATCCTCCGTTTTCTTCTTCTCAATCGGAGCTATAATGTCCATCTCAACGTCGCTGTCGTGAGAGAAGATGTCGCTATTGGGAGTGCAGACTATATTGATCCCCTTGGAGTCAAAATGTCGGTGTGTTTCTGTGGAACAGTGGGCAACTTGGTGGATTCTTCAGAGAGGTAGCAACCCATTCTTCTGCTCTTTACGTACCGAAGAAGGGCGTTCCCTTTGGGGTTCTTCGCCAAGAGTGTTTGGCATTGAAGTCACCACCGACCAGGTATTTTGCTTGGGATATAAAATGTTGGAATGCAGATTCACGAAACAACAGAACTACTTTGCTTCTGACAAAACATGACAGTAGTGCAGTACCTAAGGGATGCCTGATCCACAGACACTAAATGTTTGAAATCACCTTTGATTCTATATCGGAATGCTCGTTGATGAAAGAAAACCTAAGTACAACATTTGCTGGTAAAACATTCAATAATAGTTTTATGCTAAAAGGTATAGGTAAAAATGAAATACATAGTACTGTACAAATATTAAGTAACGTAAATTGACGAATTGGCGAAATGAGAATTAGATTAATTAATCCAACAAAACTCGTGCAAATAAGGCCATTTCGTTCAAGCCCATCCGAGCGAGATTTCGTCCGGAAAAAATTAATGAACGTGGGTGGATTTCAAATCCTACGCTACAACCTAGTTTTTCTAGGAGGGTCATGCCTATCGACATGAGTGGGACTCGAACTCGCACCTCTTGTTTGACGGGTCAGTGGTCCACTGGTCCACTGAGGCCCCTGTATTGGTATTAAGCGAATAATAGTATTGTGCAAATTTATATAATAGGCAAACTTTTGGCAGCTCCCATTAAGCTTACTATTTATGTTTTTTTGGTCGGAACCTGTCCGTCCGCCCAAGCAGCTAAACTATAATAGCTAGTGGCTCCCTGTTTCGCACGTAATTCCGCATAGATGTTGCGGAAAGTGCATTTTCTGTCTTTAATATACATTTGCACGAACCCAACCCAAGCCTTTAGATGACTTATGATTATGATCAATTATCTGAGTTCTCTAAAAGCTTAATTTTCTTGCGAAACTAAAAAACAAGTCAGAAAACTCTAATCGAGTAAGCTGTACTCTGATCACATTTCTGCAATATAGTTACAATAATGTTAAGCGTTGAGTAGCGTGCGCTGCAGTCGGCGCATACCCAATCTCCCTCCGTGATGTCTTATTTTAGGAAAAAACTAACCAAGGCGATCCTCTATCTTCGAGTACAACTTTATGCTCTGTGTATTTCTGTGTAAATGCAATTATGTAAATCTTTTCATTAATATCCCTTTTTATTATTGTTAATAGCCGCTTTTGCCGTTTTTTGCCTATTCTCTATTCTCTATGGGAGATATAAGTCCCATAAAATTTCAGCTATCTAGCATTATTATTTGTATTCGATAAGAAAGTACATTTTCTACTATTGGAACACTCTGTATAAACATTGTAGCACCTACCAAATTTATTAATATTCATAATAAATACATGTATATGTCCTATCGGGTCAAAGCCTGAAGCACTATATTTCGTTATTTATGCTTCCATCAATGAAAACCTTTTTTTCGTGGATGAATTTCAAATCCTACGTCAAAACCTAGTTTTTCGAGGAGGGTGATGCCTATCGACATGAGCGGGTCTCGAACTCGCACCTCTTTCCACTGGACCACCGAGGCCCCTAATTATTGGTTATATTATTGGTAAAAGAAAAAAAATGGTTGGGACAGACTTTTTGTTGACTATAGAGAGCTAAATTCAAAACACAGTCACTGGAAAACACCCGTCACCACTTATACAGGATCAAATAAATAGACTTAGAGGAGTTAATTACTTTACAAGTCAGGATAGTGGCCAGAGGATATTACCAAATTCTTTTACATACAGATTTTATTTAGTACTTAATACGGTCTCGAAAACGCACCTTTTGTTTTCCAACGATTAGTAAACCAGGCGCTAAGGGATCTAGCAAATTTTGTTTTTTATTGTCATTTACAATCTTATCGTCAATTACAATCTTACAAAGTATTATTTCCTGAAAATATCGGTTCAATATTTGGGTTACAATGTAGGTGCTGGTGAAATTCGTCCAAACCCACAGAAAATTATAGCGTTGAGTGCTCTTCCGCCTCCACAGTCAGTCACTTCACTTAAACAATTTATTTGGAAAACAGAACATGAAGAGATACTGAAAAAGGTCATTGCCACTCTTACCGACAAACCAGTCCTTGTTATTTTTGACCCAGTTTATTCAATCGAATTGCATACAGATGCAAGTTTCAGTGGCTACGGTGGAATTTTATTACATAAAATTAATAACAAGCCCCAAAACTTAGCAAAACTACTTCACCCACATAATCAAAATACCCCTCGTATGAGTTGGAAACCCTTGTTGTTGTAAACATTTTCGACATTATTAGTTGGGCAGGAACTTTATTCTTTATACTGACAGCAACTCACTAAAAATAAACAAGATTTTACATCCAGAGCACAGAGTTGGTGGGCTTATTTGGAGTCATTCACATTCGATATGCGTCGAGAGTCGGACACAAGCGAAAAAAATTAAAAGATTGTTCTCTGCCAGAATATAGTGCGAAAACCTATGAACTGAGGGCAGAATTTCTTCCCCGGCAGAACACGTTGTTTTCCAGCGGTGCCACGAGCTTTCAGATGGTCTGTTATAAACCAAGTTCATAAGTCAATAATGCATTTAGATTTTAATAAGACAAATAAAACTTACGAAAAATTTGTTGACAACTGCAAAATATTGAAGTCCATCTCTGGAAAAATACAGGCAGAGTTGCATCCAATACCAAAAGTCACTACTCCTTGGGACGCTATCCACATCGAGTGATCAGAAGGAGTATGCTATTGTTCAGGTAGACGCGATGACCGAATATATATTAGTCATATCCTTATCTTAGTCATATCCAAACCGAATAATCGCTGAACAAGGAAGGTGTTTTACAGGTGCAACGTTCAGTCAATTCTCTTCAGATCAGACAATGACCTTGCATTTGATAGACACTGTTGCAAGTGGAGCGAATAATGAGCACGTTAGAGAAAATGTTAATGGCGGTTGAAACTGGAACACATTCTTGGCAGGATGTGTTAGGAAAGGTGCAGATGGCACTCAATTGTAATGTGTTAGCCACCGCAGCTTAGGATAAAGTATAATGAGATCAAAAGTTTGCGATTTTGTGTTAATTAAATGCGAAGAAAGACATCAGACCAAGTTGAGTCCGAAATTCAAGGGGCCTTTTAAAATAATAAAGGTTCTAGGGCGTGATAGGTACGTTTTTAAGTCCTGATGATGATGAAACGATGATTAAGCCAATGTAATCCCCGATACAATTTTTTTTTTCCAAATTTTACTTTCAGTATTCACTAGGAATCGCTCAGTGCCTTCTGAACTTAACCTAGTGGGTGACTTAAACAACGTTTAAACATTTACATGGGATTATTATAATTATTATATTATATTAACATATTTACAAATATACAAAAAGATATGATATAGCTCGAGTAAGGAGGTCGCTGGGATGGATTCTCCTCAGTCGTTGGAGAGGTATACCTTCGGTGAGTTCACTCGCCAATGGCTTGGGGTGGGCCGCAAGCCTGTCGGCATATCGGCTGCTGTGAAAGTTGACCTGGTCCCCGATCAGGACAAGTCCTAGGTCCCTTTCAGTCACACTTCCGTTTCGTCAAAATGAATCATATTTCCACTTTAACTAGTTAGAACAAGTAAGAAAGCTCTAGTCGAGTGGGCTTGACTACGAGATACCCTGATCCCACAAGTTCAATGCAGTCGGAATCGCTTAATACCGTTACATACATACACACATACACAGACCCACTTTTACCGTTATACGGCGTGCGCTTGAGTCGGCGCTGCGTCAGCCGGACTCTCCATATGTGACTTTTTACACTCTTTTGCTAATAACATCTGTGTTTATTGTCCGATACTTTTGAAACTTTTAGACTAAGTTCGAAATACATTCCAAAATACGTGTATTGAAAATCTTGTTTTAAATCAAAAAATTACACCTGTTATCAACATTTTTTGATTTGTGGGGGAGGGGGGCGTGGCATCAAAAATTTGAGAAAATTTTCTTGCGCATTATCTATGGAAACCTACTTGCCAAATTTCGTGTTTCTAGCTATGAAAGTTTAGCCGACAGGTGACATAATGCATTTTTCACGTTTTGCCATTTATGCCCGTTTTCGGCCACTTCTTAGTCTTATAACTTCGTTGTTTATGATCCAACCGTTCTGAAACTGTCAGGATTGGTTAAAAACATTGTTATAAATATATATTTTAGAATTCGAACTATTATGATAAGGATTTTAGAAAATATAACCACTTTTCTAATTTGGGGGGGACCAATTTAGGATGTAAAAAAATTTGTAATGCCGCTTTCTGTGTAAGACCTATGGACACCTACATACCGAATTTCGTGACTATAGCTTAAAATTTATAGCTCATAGATACATTCCGGGAATATGGAAGGGTGTATCAAAATTTTGGGAAATTCCATTCCGTAGTTTCTTATCATGACCTTATATACCAAATTCGGAAACGATAGCTTAATAAATGGCAAAGTTATGGCCAATTTATCAAAAATACGAATTTATCGATTATCGGGCGAAGGGGGCGTGGTATCATCGAAATCTCAGAACTTGATATGTGTATTGTATACACGGATCTTCGTGCCAAGTTTGAATCCTCTAGCTCTTATAATCTGGAAAATCAATGCGTTCACACGGACAGACGGACAGACGGACGGACAGACGGACAGACGGACGGACAGGGCTAAATCGACTGCGCTTGATCCTGATCAAGAATTTATATACTTTATGGGGTCTGCCACGCCTCCTTTTGCCTGTTACATACATTGCACAAACTCAATTTTCAATTGGGATCAGGGTATAAAAAGAGTATTTCCTTGGCATAACAGAGCTCTATAAAGAGCATAAAGAGTATTGAAAAGTTACCTTAATTTTGAAATACATACACCTCGTATTGACTTTATTGACTTATTTACCTTATAGATCTTACGGTTGTTAAGAGCAGACTGTTAGTCCTTGGTAAGTATTGAGTTGTAGAGTACAATATTTTAGGAATGAGTTAAATGGTGAGTATGAGTATTGAGTTAGTAGAGTACAATATTGAGTACAATTTGAGCAATTCAAGCGTTTCATAAGTGTTGTCTGGTAAGCGCCGATAATACGTTTCATCACTGTGTGATATGGAGGCAGGATAGTTTTCAAGTTTGATTGATGGAAATAATGCGCTATTTATCCGGATAAGTATGGTAGGTAGGATAAATGACCGTTTGGATGTTAGGAATTTGATGATGTTAAGACGCCCCATAAAGTATATATATGTATATATAGTCTTGATCAGTGTCAATAGCCGAGTCGATTTCGCGCTGTCCGTTTGAACGCGCCGATCTTAGAGACTACCAGAGCTAGAGCGTTCAAACTTCCCATGAAGATCCGTATATACTATACGCAGGTCAATTTTTTTTTGATGCCACGCCCACTTCGCTTGATAATTTATAAAAACGATTTTCGATAAAATGACCATAACTTTGGCATTTATAAAGGAAACCACACCAAAGCAACTGCAAAATGGGATTTCCCAAAATTTTGATACACTTCTCCATTTTCACAGAAAGTGACGAATTGTATCTATGAATGTGCCCATAGATCTTATGCATAGAGTGGCATTAACTTTTTTTCAATCCTATTTTCGTCGCCCATAAATTAAATAACTGCTTATATTTTCTATAATCAATATCATAATGTTTCGAATTCCAGAATATGTTTTTGTATCTGTGTCACTAACCAATCCTGAAAATTTCAGAGCGATCGGATTTTATACACCGAAGTAATAAGACTCTGAAGTGGACGCATTGACGATGCGCAAAGTGCAGTTTCTCAATTTTTTGATTCCACGAGCCCCTCAAAAAAATTTGATGACAGGTGGAATTTTTGAAACAAGATTTTGAAGACACATATTTTGGAATGTATTTCGACCTCACTCTGAAAATTGTGTGGATCGGATAATAAACACAGAAGTTATTTGCAAAAGAGTGTAAAAACATAGGAAGAGGCCGGCAAACGCAGCGCCGACTCTAGCTCACGCTGGGTAACAGTAAAAGTGGGTCTGTGTGTGCGTAACGGTATTAAGCGATTCTGACTGCATTGTACAGGGTATCTCGTAGCTAGCTCACTCGACTAGAGCTTTTTTGCCTTTTTTTGCAAAACTCTCTAATATCCAAAAATTGCATTAAAAGTTGTGCGCTGTTGCTTCGAAAGGACAACGAAATCTTCGGCGCGACGATCATAATCCATCCCTACTTGTTTTTTTTAGGGGGCCTCGGTGGACGAGTGTATAGCGCACTGTCCCGCCAAACAAGAGGTGCGAGTTCGAGTCCCGCTCATGTCGATAGGCATGACCCTCCTACGAAAACTAGGTTGTGGCGTACGATTTGAAATCCGTCCACGTAAAAAAGTTATTCAGTGAAGGAAGCAGAAATAAAGGAAAAAAACTGATTCAGGCTTTGACCCGATAGGGTTGTTTTGTACATATTTAAAAAAAAAATTTTTTGTTAAAATATAATTATATAGTGTTCATTTATGGTATATTACATTATTAACATATCTGTATTGCGCAACATAGATCAGGGTCTACAAGATACCTCATTCGACTAAAGTTTTTTTACTTGTTGAAACATGGATTTAGGTATGTGCCCCATATGGTGTCTCTTGCTAATGGTTTTGCAGCTACTTAACAATATCGGTTTTCTCATATAACCATTATGTATTCATTTCACAACTAAATATGAAATTTAAAATATTTTCATGACATACTATACATTTATGGGAAATGATATTAAGATTTAATCTTAACACATATTACATACATCCTATACAATAAATACATGTACCGAATTTGAGGACTTTATCCTATAATACCCCAGAGAAATAGACGGATGCAAGGGATAGTCTCTAAAAATGGACGTGTTCATACGGGCAGACGAACGAACAAACAAACAAACAGACATGGGTAAGGAATACACGCATATAATTCAGCTACGCAGCGTGCTGCATACTTGCATGTCGGCAGTTAAAAGGCTCGAGCCCAGAGCCACACACTGGCTATCGTTATTTCACAATAATCATGTGTTTATACCTCGTATACCTCGTATACCTCGTATACCTCGTATACCCCATACATCATCACTGTTTCGCATATGTTCGTGTTGATTTCATTTCACACGTTCACCAATACACACAATGTAGTGCCGTTTACCGGGCCTCTTTTATATAATATTAAGACATCGGCTGAACAACTTGTGAAGTATATAAACTTTCAATTGTGATGGCGCCATTACTGGCTTCGCCCTAACGACGACACTTACAGTTAGCCACAAGTTAAATTTCGGCTAGTTGAGTTACTGAAATCATCAGGCTGTCTAACGGTGTTTGGGGCTGACAACGTCGCCGATGAGCTTACATTGATCGATAGGGTTTGAATCAGTACGGCTCGGCGACCTTGACCAGTTTTTGTGTTATACGATTTTACTTTTCGACTCCAAAAGCAAGAAACACCGAAGGCGGATTTGCGCAATGAACGCGCCCTTCTTGCGCAATTATACAATTGCCGTTGGCTTTCGAATTTAATTGAAACGGGTTATATGATTTGTATATTAATTGTGTTACTTATTATTCGCAATTTCGTAACATAGCCCAGCTTTTGGAGCTATGTACGTGGAACTTCATGATTATACCTACTCTTTCAAAGAAAATAGTGCTGAAGCTTGCAATGGATAGAAGGAACATTGCATATCGTTCTTTACAGATAAGCTTATATAATATATAATACCAATATGAAGCTTTTTCGGGTAATATAGCAAAAAGCTAAATATAATCAAGAATGGAACATTAAGATTGTGAGAAATTCCACTTTATTACCGGAGTCGAGAGAAAGAAAGAGCGAGTCTATGTTACTTCCGAAAAATAAATAGTTGATTGGATGTTAACTTTCTTAAATATAATTGGACATGCTGTGCAGATTTCCTACAATTAACGTGGGAATGCAGTTGGTAATCCCGTGGGACTCACCCTGCACTCACTCTGATTCATTAGCGAGTGATCAGACCAACACCCGAGTCGATAAAGTTCCATTTCCAATGTTCAGCAATTGTTTTATAAAATGTTCAGCAGACTCATCTTGTTAAAATTGTCTACGCAGGAACGATATCGTATTTAGTAAGGTGAAAATTGACCGGATAGATCGTTTAAAGTGCTTATCGCGGCATAACCAACTTACTTTATCTCCAGAATATCCATTCAATTCAACAATAAGTATACTTTAATTTAGTCTTAAGGCTCGAATTGAGGTCTTCTAAAATTTTTTACGCGCCATTGCACACTTGTCCCTTTTCATAAGATGACATATTTGTCAACTAGCATTTGCGATCCCGTCGTAGGTATATTCAAAGATAATATACAAAATATTGAATTACCATGTAATTTATACAATTTTGCTGGACATAGCATGAATGTTGCTCGAATTTTTGAAGTTGTCCAAGTCTTGGCTGGCCTCAATCTCCCGTTTGTCCAAAAAATCTCTCGTTTGTCGATTTTGGTAGCCCCTTTTATATATTTGTTAATGGTATCTGAGTTTCTGCAGCACGATTGATAATTACCAACTACTGCGTTATTCAATGACTCGGCTTTTCAGGAATCGTAGATCGCTTCAATGTGATCAGTGGCTTAAATCCTTTAGATTAAAGAGTAAAACTATGTTAAGTCAAGTTTACTTTTTCCAAACCAAATGATTTGCGGAATCGCAAAAATGTTTGTGATTCGTTGAAGGCGTGATTACCAACAGATGGTATACCACGTAGCAAATTGTCTATGTGTCGTTGGAAAATTTAAATGGTTGGACATTTTCACACATAAAGAGAAATACCGATAAATTTGATCAAATTGGATGTTGTGAGGGCGGCTTTAAAATATCTTCTGGAGCATCTGAAATTTTATGATAAGCATGCACGAATTCGAGTATCGAGAATATATTGCATCGATGAAATTTTACGGAGTAACGATCTGGTATGGTGGGAGATATGAGTTTTCGATGGTCAACAGTGATACTCCAACCGCCATTCTTTTTATGGATTAATAGCTTACCCATTAACTACTTGGCGATTACCCACACGGGAAAAGCAAATTCACCTGAGTGAATCAAGTGAAGGAAGAAGAAAGAAAGGCAATTATGGTCATGGTGACGAAGTAACAAATCTCGGTATCTATCTTAATAGAATTCAAAACCGTAGCTTGAAAAACAGAGTCTTGGTTATGTGGCATATACGATTTTGAAGCTCTTATATAATTTTGGTGCAGCGGTAGATAATTGCCAATTTTAAGTGTGTGTGAACTTTCGTTGGAATACGTTGGAAAACATGGGAAATATGGGCAAAACCGACTTTTGGCTATATACAGACGGACAGACAGACGGACATGGACCCATCGATTCTGAATGTACCTCTGGTGGGTCAGCGAAACGAGTATACAAAATAAGATTCCAGGAGAATACAGGTCTATATACGCACTTAAAATATATATATATATATATATATATATTTAATATGTATATACAAACATTTGGTGGATTTAAAATACACCCACATAAAAATGTTCTTCAGTGAAGGAAGCAGAAATTGAGAAAAATAGGGCTTCAGGTTTTGACCCGAATGGGTTGTTATGGACCATATAATAATAATAATATACAAACATTCCCAATACAATACACATATCAGGCACTGACAGTTTAATGATACCACGCCACACCTTTTCGCCCGATAACACAAGGGAGCAATATTTTGTTGATTGGAAATTTGTAGTTGTTTTTAACTAATTTGGGGTCGCTGATTTCGAATCTGCACTCGGTTTCTCTCGATCAGGTCAAGTTTTGAAATATTGAATTTTTTTCAAAATTTAGGCACTTGTTTTACATTTATTACAATACCTTGATAAGGGTTCACATTATCCCGCACAAAAAATCATAAAAAAATCGTCAACATTATACTCTTTAAACCACCCATACACTACTTTTTGATTTGCCAAGTAGTTTCAGAGATATTGCTAAAGATTTTAAGAAAAAAACGAAACGGAAAAACATTAGAAAAAAAGTTAATATAAATATCGCGATCTTAATGTTGAAATTATTAGTTACATATATTCCAAATAAAATAATCTTTATTTCATCACAATCGGTTCGCAAATGAAAGGTTATTAACATAAAACCATAGGAGCTCGATGTCTGAAATGATCTAATTTGTATGGGACCATCAACTTCGAGCAAACCTTAAGAAATCTACTGAGTTGCTACTTTCATACAAATTGACCTATTTCAGGTATCAAACGCATTTGATTAAATGTTATTAACATTTTCATTTGTGGACCGATTGCGTTGAAATAAAGGTTCGAAATATATTCAACTAATGATATTAGCACCAAGACCACTATATTTGTGTCAACTTTTTTTTAATAATTTTTTAAAAATGAAAAAAAAACAATTTTTCTTCGTAAATTTTCGTTTTTTTCCATTAATCTTTATCGATATCTCTGAAACTTCTTATCGAATCAAAAACTTGTGTATGGATACCACTTGATTTGTCACGCACTACGTTGATCCTCTCTGCTTCTCAAACTAGAATTCATTCATTTAGTTATCCCATATTTGATTTAGTGTTAACATAATATTTTACCAAGATATCCGTTTGCCTTCTGAACACTTTAATACAAAAGCCAAGCGTTGCTCATTGTCAAGTTTATATATATGGTTGTCATGGTTTATAAAAGATTTGTCTCAATCAGATCAACGCCTCCCATGTATTTGCACGCAAAACACTTCTAACATTTTCGCCTCTCACCAAACAAAAATGCTATACACTAGAAACTTGGTACGGATGTTCTAGAAGGTCTACGAACTTAAAAAGCCAAAATAATAGATAATCGAAAATACGTTACAAGTTTAATATTCAAAAGCTTTCAATTTGCGAAGGAGTTAAGCCTTTTCCCGCAATTTTCTTTACTACATAGTATAATGTTTGCTTAAATCTTTAAATCAATTTTTTTATTTAATAGATAGAGTGATTTAAGATGAAGATTTATATGTATAATTCATGAATATTAGAGTAAAGAAACGCTCATAGGTCGAACCCTACGAGATTTATTAAAATAATGCACCAAGTATTATACCTATGTACATATTGAGAAGGTCTACAGAAAACTCCGTAATGGTATATGGCTATCTTTTATGGATATCCCAAAATAACATTTTTTGTCATTTATTTTTTACGACAAATCATGGCTAATTTTCGACCAATACAGCATTAATCCTAATCCAATGTAATACTTTAAATGCATTGTTGATTTAATATAGATATGTATGTCAGTTAACTGCACATGCATATGATTTCAATGAATTTTTTTGAAGATATTAATGATTTTTTTTTTTTTCACTTATTTTATTTGCGCTCTGTCGGTTGACAATAACAAATTTTATATTAATAATATTACAATAAACTTAAAATTATCAGGATTGGTGAATTCCAATGACTTCAACCAATTTGAGCTTATTAACTTTTATCATTAATGATTTAACAAGTTAAAGATCTGCAGCCGAGTGTGCTTTACTGCGGAGTACCCTGATCCCAGTGGAAGAATACCGAAACAGAAAGCGTGCGCTAAAGTCGGCGCTGCGTCAGTCGCCCTCACTATAGGTGAGTTTTTACAGTCTTTTGCGAATAACTTCTGTGTTTATTCTCCGATCGACTTAAAACTTTCAGTGTAAGTTCGAAACACATTTCAAAATATAAAAATTTGAAATTTTTTTGAATCATCTATGATAACCCATATGCTATGTTTCGGGCCGCTAGGTATTTTTCCCCTTTGACCTTTTACGGGCGAAGAGGCGTGATATCATCAAATGCTCAACACTTCATCTGCGTATGGTATACACAGACCTTCATGCAAAGTTTGAAGGCTTTAGCTTTTTAATATCCTCCAAAAACAACGCATTCATACAGACGGATAAACAGACGGACCGGCATAAAGATAGAAGGATGGATGGATGGATGGATGGAAATTCCATTCTGTTGTTTCTGTCTACCAAATTGAGAGTTGACATATCTATAAATGCCAAAGTTAAGGGTAAGGGGGCTGCGTTATCACGGAAATCTCAGAACTTGATATCATCAGGGTATAAAAATTGCGGGATGTATCTTTAGCGATGGTAACGGCCGGACGGGGCGGCGGAAGCGTGCCCATTATTTCTCTGTTTTCGCATGGTCAGATGTACGTTGCCTGTTCGCGTGTTGTGAAACTCCCTACGTTGTTTAATTTTGCGCCCGAAAATATATCGAACTACATTTCTTATCATCTCTATATCTACCAATTGTTTGATGAGATTCAAATAAATTACTGCATATTTTGAATTATTTGAGCTTCATGAACACACTTATGGGTTATATTAAAACGTCAATTTTTGACGAGACAAAGTTCGTCGGATCCTTATATACCATTGAAAAAAAAAATTTTTTTTGGATCCTGTGAACATGAAACACAGATGATAAGTATATTATTAGTATTATTATCGAGCTCACTCGACTAGAGTTTTCTAACTTGTTACCTATGCATTACCTATGCGGACCTATATACAAATATTCCAAATTTCGTGGCTTTAGCTGCAATAGTTTAGCCGGCAGGTAACCCATTTTTTACCTTTGGCCATTTTGGCCTATTCTCGACAATTTTTGAATCTTATAACTTCAGAGCTTATGATCATATATATATATGCATGTAAATATATAGTCTTAAATATATATATTCTGGAATTGGATATATTAATATAACTATTGTAAAAATTACGGGGAATTATTAAATTTAAGAGGGACCATATTAATATAGAAATAATCTTTGGATGCCACTTTCAGCATAGTAACTTTGGGTATCCTCATACCAAATTTCACGACTCTTGCATAGAATTTGTGGTTGCTATACATATTTCGCTTTTTCTGAAAAAATGGAGGGGCTATCAAAATTTAGAGAAATTTATGACTTCATATACCAAATTTGGTATATTAAGCGGATTGCTTAAGATATGCCAAAGTTATGGCCCATTGAAGTCTCTAGCTTTTATAATCTCGAAAACCAATGCGTTTAGACGGATGGTCGCACGGATAGACAGACGGACGGGCTAAATCAACCCCGCCATTGGTCCTGATCAATAATATATATACTTTATGGGGTCTGGAACGTCACAAACTCAATATACCCTTCATACCAATTTTCAATTGGGATCAGGGTATAAAGAGCAATAAAAGACTTCAAATTCCAGCTAGTTCTGAGCCAAGGCCTTCTAGCCACTTGCAAGACTACAACCCCATTCAAGAACAAGTTTAAACATACAATAATAGAAGCACTCTTCAACACAGACAACTTACTTAATATTCTTAAAATGTATTTGAAACACTACACACAGTGAACATATTAGTGACAAAATCTATAAGACGCTACATAATATTATTCCAAAAATTTTCCTATGCATTTTAAGAAGGGTATAATAATTTTGTTGAAATGAATGTAACAGGCAGAAGAGGGCAAGGTCTTCCTCATGAAGAATATTCTCGATAAATATCAATAGATGAGGAGATATAGCTATACCTCTAAATGAACGCGACGAATTCAGAGACTAGACAAGCTAGAAATTTGAGTTATGACATGTATACCATGTGCAGATGAATTGTTAACCATTTTAACCAACAAAATGATGTATATACATTATATGGCTCCTAGAAAACCTAGGTTGTGGCGTAGGATTTGAAATCCACACGCGTAAAAAAATCATTTTGATAAAGATTGTATAAGCACATATTTAATTTAGGGGAGAACAAAATAAGGATAGAAAAAAAATTTGGATGCAACTTTCTGGTCTAGCATAAAAATTGCGGCAGTTATACATATACAATTCGTCACTTTCCGGGAAAATGGAAGAAAGCGTCAAGGAAAATCCATTCTTTAGAGTCTAATCATGACCCTATATACCTAATTTTATGTTGATAGATCTCAAAAAGAGAAAGTTATGGCCATTTTATCGAAAATCGTTTTTGTCGATTGTCGGGCAAAGAGGGCGCTATATCATCAAATGCTCAATACGACATTCAAGCCGAGTTTGAAGAGTCTAGCTCTTGTAATCTCGAAAATTAAAGCTTTCACACGGACGGACGGACAGGGCTAAATCGCAATTGGGATCTGCCACGCTTCCTTTTGCCTGTTACATACATTCAAACAAAACTATTATACCCTTCTTCCCATTTTTCAAGTGGGATCAGGGTATAAAAATTTGGTTTTTGTTTTTAAAATTGAAGCAATCAAAGCAGAATTAACCAATACATAGGACTATATAGCACGATTTAAGAATTTCACAGATCATAAAAACATACAAAATAATAATATTTTTAAAGAAAAAGAACAAAAACAAACACTCTAATGCATAAACAGAATTAATTTAAGCATTGATACTAGCTGAACATTTAAATTTCAAAGCTCAATATATTACCCAAATTTATATTGAATGTAAATGAGATCATAAATACCAAAGAATTTTATTCAAAACAAAATATAATTATCGATTCCGATGAACACATATACAATATTCCATTCATTTAACTCAACACATACGAACATAATAATATTATAATATTCACAAAAATAAGAAAGCTCTAGTCGTGTAAGCTCGCTACGCGATACCCTGAACCCAGTTGTGCAATAAAGATATACATAAATTCACACACTTATAGCGTTAAGCAGAGTACCCTGTTGTCGGTGTTGCATCTGAAAAATAGGCAAATTTATACAGTCTTAATATAATAAACACGTAAGAAAGCTCTAGTCGAGTGAGACTGCTACGAGATACCCTTATCCCAACACAGTTAGAATTGATTCATACCTTACATACAGACTCATACCTTACAGATCCACTAATTTTTATACATTTTTGCGAATAACTTCAATACTTATGATCCGATTGCTTTGCGATTGTATTAGTCCGAAACAGAATCCAGAACACGTATATCGAGAATCTTTTTTAAAATCAAAAAAAAAAAAAACTGAGGGGGGCGTGACGTAAAAAATTTGAGAGAAGGCATTTCGTGCATTATCCATGCGGATCTACATTCCAAATTTCGCGTGTCTAGCTTCAATAGTTTAGCCGCCAGGTGGCGTAATCCATATGTCATGCGACCAAAATCGAAGGGGTCGTTTGCGAAATTGACTTTATTATGTCCCAAGATATGTCGCACGGACATTACTATTTTTGGACTTACAGCTATTCGCTTACAGGTTTCAACTTGTGGCGCCTCTACGCGTTCTTTTAACTTTTGGGCAAAATGAGCTAATCTGAGCTTGGAATTCGGCTATGTTCTTCTTCCGCTAATGCACTCTAAATCAAGACTTCTACGTGGGCTGCGTTCATTATGTATCTACTTTTGTTTTTTACCTGTACTGGTTTAGAACCTTGGGGTTCTCGGTCACTTTCTTCTCCAGTTTCACTTTTAAATTCTCGTTTGATCTCTCTATACGTGTTCGTAAAGCTCATTAAAGCTTCATTCACTTCACACAAGATACTGAACGATTAGATATTCAATCTCGACTAAATATTATTTACATTTATATTTTTAGTTTTGAACTATAGCTAATGTAACTGGAAAATCAATTTACAAATATTTCTTCTTTAAAACTTATACATATATAACAAAATAAGTGAATTGTGATGAAGTGGCGTAAGTATTTTTACTGGAAAAGTACATTTATAATTAACTAATTAGTAAAATATATATCCTCCTTAATCTTTGAAGACGTCTCTGTACCAAATCCACCAAATTTTGAAGAATATCTGAAAGGATATCTTCCCAAATGGGAGCAGCCCTCAGAAATTGTCTCCTCTCGGATTTTGTTTAACGAAGCTATTATTTTATGCTTTAAAAGTGACCAGACGTTCTTAATAAAATTTAACTCTAGGCTTTGAGGTGGCCAATTCAAGACATTAATGCCAAATTCCTTTAGAAATTTTGTTTGCTGGGAGATAAATGATTTCCCAATTAACCTATCCCTATAAGGAAAATTATTATAATTTAAGATCAACAAATATTTATATTTTCCTTGATTCATCAATCCGGTAAGGGGAACCAAGTCACCTGCCCACTGTAAGCTACACGTCATGACAGAACCTCTTCTTTGCTCTACTTTTTGACAAACGGAGCGTTAATTTTGCCTTTGAGCATTTGGTAATCTTAAAAAAACTATGTTTTTGGGGAAATTATACTTAAAAGACCTTTTCATTATTCCATTGCTCCTCCGGGTAATGCATTTCGAGTCGATTAAGGATAAAATTTGAATCGAAGAAGGCGTCGTTGGCTTATTTGCATGTTTCGAGAATTTGAGAAAACGTTGTAAAATTAAGTAAGTAAAGATTAAGTAAAGATTTTTCATTTTACGAACAAATATTCCTTTAAGCGTCGACGGATTGGGCGCTCACTGATTGTCTTGCATTGATTTGCAGAGTATTGAGGCTTCAGAAAAATATTTCTTTTAAATTCTCGTAGAAGGATTCGGTCTAAGGACCTGTTCTTCTTGAACTCCAAATTGTTAGGTTGGGTCACAATTAGAAACTGCAGAATGGAATTTTCCAAAATTTTGATACCCCCTCCACATTCCCGAAAAGTAAGGAAATATGTATAGCACCGCAAATTTTATGCAAGAGTCATTTAATTTGGTGTCGATATCTCTGTAAATGCCAAAGTTATGGGCATTTTATCGAAAATCGTTTTTATCGATTATCGGGCGAAATCGTATTGCGTATGTTATACGCGGATCTTCATGCCAAGTTTGAAGTCTGTAGCTTTTCTAGTTTCCGAGATGGGCGCGTTCAGTCCGTCCTCCGGGACTGACGGACATGGCTAAATCGGATTAAGAATACATATACTTTATGGGGTCTGCCACGCCTCCTTCTGCCTATTACATAAATTCCAACAAAACTATTATACCCTTCTTTCCATTTTTCAAATGGGATCAGGGTATAAAAACAGAACGATCATATGATAAAGACCAAATTTAAAAAGCGAAGTTCCCAAAAACGGGCCAAAATAGTAAAATCTGAAAATGCATTATGTGACTTGGCGGCTAAACGTTTATAGCTAAAAACATGAAATTTGGCATGGAGGTTCGCATAGCTGATGCCACGCCCTCCTCCTCAGAAAATTAAAAAATTTGATAACAGGTGTAATTTTGTGATTTAAAAAAAGAATTTCAACACACGTATTTTGGAATGTGTTGAACTCACACTGAAAGATTCAAGTCGATCGCATAATAAATACAGAAGTTATTTTAACTCTGTCTAAGGGTATACATATGTATGTGTGTGTGCGTGTCTGTGTGACTATAGTAGGCGATTGTAATGGTCGAGCATTCTCGGTATTCCTGGATCCCTCATACCAATTTTGTATTGGGATCAGGGTACTACAAACTTTTGGGTTCATCAAGACTTCAATCTGGGACTCTACGTCTACGAGTTCAACACTTTCACTACTAGACCACCATCTGCTTTTATGCGAGTATGGCAACTTCTGTAGTTAAAGCAAGTAAGAAAACTCTAGTCGAGTGAGCTCGACTACGAGATACCCTGATCCTAACTGTGCAATGCAGTCGGCTTAATACCGTTACATACATACACACACACAGACCCGCTTGTACCGTTGTACAAAGACGGCTCTGCGTCAGCCTGCCTCTCCATATGTGAATTGTTACTTTTTCCCAAAAACTTATGTGTTTTTTATCCGATTCACATGAAACATTCAGTATAAGTTCGAAATACATTCCAAAATAAGTGTGTTCAAAATTTTCAGGATTGGTTGATGATATCGCCATTAATATGTATTTTGCAATTCGAACTATTATGATAAGGATTGTAGAAATTATAGGCACTTATCCAATTTGGGAGGGACCAAAATAGGAATGAAAAAAAATTTTGGATGCCACTTTCTGCATGGTATCTATGGGCACCTCCATACCAAATTTCATGACTCTTGCATAAAATTTGTGGCTGATATACACATTTCGTCACTTTCCGGGAAAATGGAGGAGTGTATCAAAATTTTGGAAAATCACATTGTGCAGTTTCTAATTATGACCCTATATACCAAATTTGGAGGCGATTGATGTTCTTTCTTTATTTTTAACATTTGTAATCAGAAATAAATTCTAAATTACAAATTGTAGCGTAGCCATAGCAACTGAGGCCTTCAGGCTAGGTCATGATCTAGGCTACCCACTGCTCCACCGAGGCCCCCCGATTGATGTTAAAGTTATGGCCATTTAATCGAAAATTGTTTTTATCGATTATCGGGCGAAGGGGGCGTGGCATCATCGAAATCTTAGAACTTGATCTGTGTATTTTATACAGGGACCTTCATGCCAAGTTTCCCTAGCTCTTATAATCTCGAAAATCAATGCACGGACGGACGGACGGACAGTCAGACGGACAGGGCTAAATCGACTCGACTATTGATCCTGATCAATAATATATGTACTTTATGTGGTCTGCCACGCCTCCTTCTGCCTGTAACATACATTTGCACAAACTTATTATACCCTTCATACCAATTTTCAATTGGGATCGGGATATAATAAGTGATAAAATATGCAATTAATTGTGCTTATGTTCAGAATGTATGGCTATATGGCTGATGACGGATAACAAGAGAAGGCTGTGCCAAGTTTCTTTACAATAGCTCAAAATCTGTGTCACTAGTTTACACACATACAGACGGACAGACGAATAGACTGACAAACAGCCGGACATGGCTAAATCGATTTCTTTTGCCCTGCTAACCACTCTAAATGAAACTCGTAGAAGAACTAACTTCTACGAAGCTTCCTTCAAGTTCAAGAAAGAGGAAAATGATTTTTAGTCATTTATAGTGAAAGTGTTTTTTCTCTTTTAAGGCCAATTTTGTGAGGAAAACATCTTAGATGAGGTGCAAAAATGTTAATTTATTAAAATTCACACAAGTATATTGAAGTATATATACTATGGTATACTAGTATACCTCGACAATATAGTATAGTCCAGTTTAATGATCCTACAAAACTTAGTATACCCATTTCGCAAGTATACCCATTTAATGATCCTACAAACCTTAGTATACCCATTTCGCAATCGGGTATTAAATAAATATCGATTAGGAATTTTTTAATTGATTTTAAATAAGCATTGAGCTTCGGTGAACCAGTGCATAGTGCACCCACCCATGAACCTTCTAGAAAAACTAGGCTGTGCCGTAGGATTTGAAATCAACCTGTTTAAAAAATGTTCAGTGAAAGAAGCAGAAATGAAGACAAGTAGTACTTGAGGTTGTGACCAGATGGGGTTGTTATGGCCAGATAATAATTAAAATATATGATAATAATATAACAAATATAAGCACCTCATAGATATGTATGAAAGGCAAAGTTCAAAAATGTAACTCAATTTCGTTCAGTCAAAAATGAGATATTTTTAATTTATTCTTAAGATGTTTATAGTGCGATTTAAATTAAGAGCCCCAAAGCCACCCCAGCAGACTGGGTGATACAATCGGCCGTCTAAGGTGGTTGAACCCCCATGCCATAGTCCATAGTGTGTAGTTTAATTGCCCACAATCTACAGGGAGTAGATAGCCTGCCTGCAACTCAATTGCCTCAGCCTCAGCCGCAGCCGCCGCCGCCGCCGCCGCCGCAGTCGCAGCCTGGCCGTTATGGCGCAGTAGCAGCTAGCAGCTAGCAGCTAGCAGCAAGAATGCTAAATGAAACAGCTCGATACGATACTTGTGTCGTGCCGTGCCGTGGTGTGGTGTGGTGTGGTGTGGACGTGTTGCCAACTTGCCGGGCAACTGGGCATGATGCTGCTGCTGCTGCTGCTGGTTGTGGGGCTGGTGTTGATGGTTGGTTGGTTGGTCGGTTGGCTATGGTTTAGAGATGTCAGTGCTCGCGCTCAAGGTTGCGGTTTTGCCGAGACCGGGCTATGGCGCATCAATTGACATTATATAATCGCCGACCGCGCATTTGGCAATTATAATGAACGCCACTCGGACATGGTGTATACCCAGCTGCCAAGTTCATTGCTTCTATTTGCTTGGCGCGAAAATCGAAAAACACGTTGTATCCGAATATATTAGACTCAAATACGCACAACTCGCGTAGTAAACACGCACAAGTATGCGGCGTCGGCATGTGAGGCCCTCTTACTTGACCAATTGTGACTGGTGGCTCTCCTGCTATGAGTCAACTCTTGGAGTGACCGATTGGTAAACAATTCTATCCTCTAATCGGTTTTTTGTCAACAACTTGGCTAGAATGACCAGACCCAGACCCAGACCCAGACCCAGACCCAGACCCAGAATCAGCGCATATTCTTTTGTCTTCTTTTGTCGTTAATTTTCAACTTTGAATGCCCACAATGGGTATATTATGCTTTTAGTTTCAGCCGGGCGGGCCCTTATTTTTCCTTGTTTACCACACTTCCCAATATATACTGATTCAAAATAAGCTTATTCTACCAGTTGAATTCATATTTTGCGATTTTTCAAAAAACAAAAAATCAAATTCCTTACATATTGCAGTATCATAATCATGTCATAATCTCCCTAATTACACATTTCCCGACACATAATAACAAAGTGTTTTTTTTTTATTTTTTACTTTCATTTTCATGCTCTGTCCGAAAGGGTTCAATGAATTCCCAACATTTAATCATTTTTCTTCATTATTATCGTTTTTATGTGTGTTATATTTATATTTTCGTGTTTCTTCGGAAACCCAAACAAAAACAGAAATAAAACAAAACAAGTGAGAAGGCTCCATTCGAGAGTTCTCGACTACAAGATACCCTGATCCCAGTTGTGCAAAACAGTCAAAACAAGATAATTCAGTTACATTAAAGTAGTATACTCTTAAGCTCAGCCGCACTCGCCATAGGTGATTTTTTAAATTTTTTACCCTCTATTAAATTTAAATTATTATGTTATGAACAGTAGATTTTATGGGCTCTCACTAATATGGTCTATTACGATAAAAAAAATATGTAGATGCCGCTTTCGGTATAACCCATGTGGGCACCTACACCTACCAAATTTGATATATGAAGATATATGAATATAGAGGTGTATGGAAACTTTGGGAAATTCTATTCTCAAGTTTATTATATTCGTAATCTTATAATCTTATTTCATCGAGAATCGAAATAATTTTAGAGGTGTATACAAACTTTAAGAAATTATATTCTCAAATTTATTATATTCGTAATCTTATAATCTTATTTTATCGATAATCGGAAGAATGGGGTGTCATCCGAAATTGAGAATAAACTGCATCTGCATACCCTATTTATGGATCTTCATGTATTCTCTGAAATCAATTCGTTCAAACAGACAGACAAACAGACTGACAGATCGACAGGAATACATCGACTTGGCTTTCAAAGCTCATCAAAAATATATACTTTTTGGGGTACAAACTTTTGCACAAACATATTACACCCTTTCCACCAACCTTCCATCCGGTTCAGGGTATAAAAAGAACAAATCATAACTTTTGGATTTGTCATTTTTGCTGAGCTTTACATTTGGAAGGTCTTTCACGTTCGGCATGAATGGCGTCTCGAGTCTTGCACTTACGTAAACAACAACAAGATATGTCTTAGGCATTAAGTTTCACCAGAGCAGTACACGGGTACTACGCAGTTTTGATTGCCAAAAACCAACATGTGCTCATACTCTATTCAAAACAAAAACATGATAGTGCTGCAGTCGAGAGCGCTCGACTGACAGACTTCATAAAGTAAAGATATATATGTACATATAATATTGACCAGTATCAATAGCCGAGTCGATTTAACCCTGTTGGGGTTTTGAATTTTGAAACTCTTCAATTTTCCCAAAAACTTACAAAATGTGAATAACAGATAGATAACACAAGGGAACAAGATTTTATTGATTGGAAATTTGTAGTTGCTTTTAACTAATTTGGGGTCGCTGATTTCGAATCTGCACTCGGTTTCTATCGATCAGGTCAAGTTTTGAAATATTGAATTTTTTTCAAAATTTGGGCACATTTTTTACAATAACTTGATAACGGTTCACAATATCCCGTACAAAAATATAGAAAAATTGTCAAAATTATTCTCTTTAAACCGCCTGTACACTACTTTTTGATTTGCCAAGTAGTTTCAGAGATATTGCTAAAGATTTATAGAAAAAATCGAAAATTACTCATTTTTAAAAAATCATTAAAAAAAAACTTGACACAAATATCGCGATCTTAATCTTGAAATCATTAGTTTTATATATTCCAAATAATATGTTCATTATTTCATCCCAATCGATGCACAAATGAAAAAGTTATTAACATAAAACCATAGGCGTTCGATGCCTGAAATACGCCAATTTGTATGGGAGCAAACCTTAAGAAATCTACTGAGTTGCTACTTTCATACAAATTGACCCATTTCAGGTATCAAACGCATTTGTTTAAATGTTATTAACTTTTTCATTTGTGCACAGATTGCGATGAAATAAAGGTTCGAAATATATTCAACTAATGATATTAGCACCAAGACTACTATATTTGTGTCAACTTTTTTTTAATAATTTTTTAAAAATGAAAAAAACAATTTTTCTTCGTAAATTTTCCTTTTTTTTTCCATTAATCTCTGTCGATATCTCTGAAACTACTTACTGAATAAAAAACTTGTTTTTGGACAGATCAAAAGGTATATTGTTATCGATTTTTTTAAATTTTTTTGTACAGGATAATTTGAACCGTTATCAAGTTATTGCAATATATGTAATGCAAGTCCCAAAATTTTGAAAAAAATTCAATATTTCGGAAACTCGACCTGATCGAGAAAAACCGAGTGCAGATTCGAAATCAACGACCCCCAATTGCCTATGATTCCAAAGCTCATCCAATCAACAAGCAAAAAGTTGATTTTTGTTCCCCTGTGTAATGTACCCTGATCCCATTTGACAAATGGGGAGAAAGGTATAATAGTTTTGATAAAATCAATAGCCGAGTCAATAGAGCCATATCCGGCTGTCCGTCTGAATGAACGCGCCGATCTCGGAAACTACAAAAGCTACAGACTCCGCCTGATAATCGATAAAAACGATTTTCGATAAAATGGCCATAACTTTGGCATTTATTTAGCAATCAACACCAAACTCGGTAAATAGGTCATGATTGAAAACTGTTGAATGTAGTTTCCAAAAATTTTGATACACCCCGCCATTTTCCCGGAAAGTGACGAAATGTGTTTAGCAGACACAATATTTATGCAAGAGTCTTGAAATTTGGTATTTGGGTGTCCATGGATACCGTATAGAAAGTGCCATCTAAAATTTGTTTCCATTCTAATTTGGTCCTCCCTAAATTAAATAACTCCTTATATTTTCTACAATCCTTATCATAATGGTCTGAATTCCAGAATAATATTTATTACAATTTCATCAGCCAATCCTTAAAACTTCAGAACGATCAGATCATAAACACCGAAGTTAGAAGACTCAGAAGTGGCCGAAAACGGGCTAAAATTGCAAAAGATGATGCATTATTTTACCTGGTGGCTAACCGTTTGTATTTAGGGACACGAAATTCGCCATGTAAGTCCCCATTGATGATGCCTAAAAAGCAATTCCTCAAATTTTGAATACCAATATATGATATCAAAAAAATTGATAACAGGTGTAATTTTTTGATTTAAAACAAAATTTTCATCACATTTTTTGGATTGTATTTAGAACTTACACTCAAAGTTTCAAGCCGATCGGGTAAAACGTGGCTGAAGCCCCGATTTCAGCTTACGCTGTCTAACGGTATAAGTGTGTCTGTGTGACAGCATTAGGCGAATGTAACGGTATTCCTCGATTGTGACCAGGGTACTCCGTAGTCGAGCGCTATCCACTGCAGCACTCTATCTTGTTCTTACTAATTTGCTGAGCTTTCTAAATTTGACGCTCGGGCGGCATGTAAACGTCGGCATCAGTATCTTCTAAAGGGAAAAATTATTCTCCTACTGCTCTTGAAAGCTTCAGATTTCCTTTTTTGAGTAGTACAGTCCTTCTTCATTTTTTAAGGCCAGTCCAGACTTCTGGACCGCGCTTTGCAGAGTCCAGTGTGGTCCGAGCCACACGACACGGCGAGTGGCCATCTCTAGTCTTCAAACAGCGGCCACACGACGCCGACTTGCGTGTACAATGTTGGTTCAAGAAGTAAGGTTAGCTTTTCAAATTTCGCGGGCAACGTATTTTCGATTATCGATTTACACACATAATGAACATCAGTACCAAGTTTCACCTATTTTGAGAGGAGTTAAGGTTATAAGTGCTTTGCGTGCCGGACGATTTTTTGCTATGTTCAGAGTTCTCTTTAGTTTTGAAAAAAAGAAAAAATGACATGGGCCAAATGAATATGGTGGCTAAGGGATTTTTAATGTGTTTTTTTTTTTGGCCAAAAAATCTCTTACAAGCAAAGATGAATGAGCAGAGGCATTATCGTGATGCAAAAGCCATGGTTGGTTTTTCCACAATTCTGTCCGTTTTCTTCGTATCGACCTTATGGTCAGAACTCCTGATGCACCACGCCATGGTAATCGAATGAAACAGGGAACAAAACTTTGGCATATGATCGAACTTGTTCGCAGAGCGAGGCTCATCATTGGCATATTCCCGGTCATCTTGGAAGAGTTTGTACCACCTGGAACCAATTTTTTTACTCATTGTCAGTTTTACCGTATGCCACTATCAACAGTTCAGGTGTTTTGGAGCACTTAATTTTATTTTTGACACAAAATTTGATGCAAATCCTATGGTCCATATTTGCGAGAAGATAATCACTTACAACATTTATGACTCTGACAACAAAACAAAAAGTGCTATACTTGAAACTTGGTACAGAAGTTCGGGAAAAGTGTATATAACAAGCCAAAAAAATCGATAAGAGAAAATTCGTTGAAAGCTCACCTTACTTTTTGAACACACCTCGTACATCAGTTAGCTGATTTGAGTTTTGACCCTCGGCACATTTGCCGAAAAAACGAAATGTGCCCACTACGCAACAGTTTGACTACGACTTTCCATTATCCCAGTTGGACAAAATATTATTGTTACAATTGGATATATACCTTTATACCTATACCTTTATTTCTTTGAAATCTTTAGTTTGAGTTCAAATAACTTTTGCGTTTTGCGTATTATCTATGCGAGCTTAATTGCAATCTTAAGTGGATTTAGTCGCGAGGTGACATAATCCATTTTTCACATATAGACTTTTTGGCCCGCTTTTTGGAGACTTGTACGTCTTAGAACTTCGGCTTTAATGATCCAATCGTTCTGATTTGGAATTTATATAAAAAAAATATGTAAAAAAAATATTCATTGCCAGGCCTCTTCCTTCGTATATCAATAAATTTGAAGAAGAGATGAATCTTGTTCAATTTAAACTTGATTTTCCATACACATATTCTAGGTAGTGTTCTGAACTCACACTAAAAATCGGATAATAAAAACTGAGGTTATTCGCAAAAGAGTGTATTCCGCTTACCTACCGGTCGTTAGCCTTTTGACAGTGCTGCAGTTTCTCGAAACTTATCATCGCACATTCTCTGCCCCTGTCTCTGTGAAGAATCTGTGTATGGATCAATGACCGACTCCAAGGCCACAACATATAGTTTACTGTTCCCATTTTTATACGCAGGCCATATGCACGTGCTTATGTATCTGTAGAGTTTATTGTCCTGTTCTGGAATATTGAACACTTATGCATCTTTTTAGATTCCTCGAGGCCATCTGTATCATAGTTCGCAAGATAATGCTTAGAAAATGTATTTTCATTCTCTTTTCGAAGAAAATAGTATGTTCACGAAAGTATGGAATGTATCGAAGGAAACGTCGTAGTTATGCTCAGAATGGTCAGGAGGACAATGACTTGCGTATGCATGAGTTGGCAGTTTTGAGCTCTGAGCCTCGGCTTATGTCCCGAGCAAAACGATTTGTGCCCACCACAAATATAGACGAGTTGGGGGCTCAGTTTTGAGAGTGTTGAACTTGTGATCGTAGAGTTCGACCTCAGATGGAGAGAGATTTTTTATTTTTATTTTTTTTTTATTCCCGGAAAAAACCATTTTACTTTTTGTAAACTTATACATTTATTTTGGAAGTCATTAATAATATTAACTTTCATGATTTTCTTTATAATTTTATGATGCGTCGAACTCCAATTCAATTATATAGACAAATTGATGGCATCCAATTAGTTGTAAGTTGGAGTCGCTATCGTACGGTCCCCGGATCGAGTCCGCGCGGGACTTAATGGTGAAATGAAAACTTTTTTATTTTAATTAAATTTTTCGAAGAGTTTGCAGTCTTCAATCCTAACTTTGAAAAGAGCATGAAATGTTCGGCGCGCCAAAGAGAATTCTTCCTTACTTGTTTTTTTTAGTAATAGCAATGATTAAACATTTTATCTATAACATTGCAATAGTATTAATATTACCTATGTTGTAGTTATGTTGATGCTTAAATGATGCTGATCCTATTTGCAAAATGGGAAGAAAGGTGTTTGTTGATATGTATGTGACAGGCAGATGGAGGTGTGGTCGGTGAATATATATACTCAGCATCAACAGCTGAATCTGGCCGCCCGTCCGTCTGAATGAACGCGACAATCTCGGACACTACAATAGTTAGGGGCATAAAGATACGTATAAAGCTCGAATATCGATAATAACGTCGTTCGATAAAATATCCTATACCTAGGCATTACATACCACTACCTAGGTATTACAAAAAACGAATTTCTCGAAATTTTGATACAACTCCATTTAGGTATCTACTATAAAGAAAGCGGCGTCAAATTTTTTTCATCAAAATATGATCCCCAAAAATTAAATAAGTGTCTATTCTACAGTTCTACAGCTTTTAACACAATGTTTTCAGCTGAGGATTTTATATTTATGACCACATAAGACTATTCGGAAAAGAATACGAAAATGAATTAGAAAGAAAAGTTGGGTAAAAATGGCAAAAGGTGGAAATTGGACTGTCACCTGATGGCTAAACTATTATAGCTAGAAGCACGAAATTTGGCATGTGTATTCGTATATAAAATACGTACAATACGTAAAAGTTTCCAAGCAATCGTATAAAATGCATATAAGTTATTCGCAGAAGAGAATAAAAATCCAACTGTAACACTCATACAGTATCCTTATAATAGTATTTTTTGCATTTTAATCGTATAAAAGATTAAATTGATTAAAATCGCCTACTCCTACAAACGAAAAAAGAAAATGTGTAGTAGGTTCACATTTCTCTGAAGATCCTTGATACACAGAAACAAATTCGTTCGGATGGAGGTCTCCACACAGTCCAAAGACTTGCAATCGACAATTGAATGTGATTATGAAAATTAACGAAGTGACGTTTTTATACCCTGATCCCAATTGAAAATTTGTATGAAGGGTATAATAAGTTTACCCCATAAAGTATATATATTCTTGATCAGGATCAATAGCGGAGTCGATTTAGCCATCTCCGTCTGTCCGTCCGTCCGTCCTTGTGAACGCATTGATTTTCGAGATTATAAGAGCTAGAGACTTCAAACTTGGCATGCAGATCCGTGTATACAATACAC
>JBANCY010000413.1:0-35143 GCA_037040045.1 Phorticella flavipennis | reverse complement strand
TTGTATATATATATATTTCCCCTCCCCCTTTTCCTTTTAAATGCTAGGTTAAGTTCAGAAGACACTGATCAGATTCCAGCAATAAATGAATTTTATTTGTGAAAAAAAAAAAAAAAAAAAAAAAAGAAAATTGCCATCGAAATTAGAGGAGAGCTTTGAAGAAGAGACGGTATGGTATACTATAGTACTTAAAGGTACCTGATGGTTTATGAAGGCACCTTTTTGAAACTAATGGAATATGATGCAAATTTATAAAATTTGCTCTAATATGATTAGATTTCAGGAATCCTTAACTAAGTTCAAATTTCAAAGGATTGCATTATTGCCTAATACTGTGTTATTTGCTTATAACTATTATATTATTTACATTAACCGAAAATATGTTAGATTATGAAATCTGATATTGAAAGCTGTTATATAATATAAAGGAGACCTCTCAGAACCTCGGCAGATTCGTTATTGAAGTTCCTAAGTGATGACAAATTCGAGTGGACTGGTAAAGATTCCCGTGAATGATCCCCGTGAGGTCTAACATGACTAGCTGTACTCAAATGTGGCTGATCTTGGCGGAAATCTGTAAGAAACTAATAAAATCTGATGTTACATCATAGCGTCTAAAAGAACAATGATAACTAATGAAACTTTATAAGTTCTGACAAACCTCATTTGGAACCTTATATAATCTAATATTGTCGGTATTAGACAAAGAAATAATAGAATCTGGATGAGTTTCATGAGGCTTTATGACAGCTTATGATATTTGATTGCATTGGACAGGAATTGACAGCAATCTTTCTTAAGATCTGGTATTACAGTATTATTAATTACAGTATTTAAGTGAATTTCCAGACATCTGACTGAGCTCTACGTGATCAGGTGGAATCTCCTGAGTGACCGATGATATTTTAAGGCCAAAAATAGAATATAATGGAAACTGGTATAATTTATTTATTTGTAGAGTTGACTTTTGTTTACAAAACTGAAGAGAACATGTTAAGGCCATGGTTACAAAGGCTTCCGAGAAACTGGTAGTAACTGAAAAAATCTATTGAATTCTGATAGTAAAAGTAGTTCATATATCGACATACATTTTAGCAGGGACTAATAAAACCAGATACAATATAAGTAGGCAACCGAAGGCACCAGGAATAGGAATATATTCGGCCGAAACTGTGAAATATATAAGACTAATCCAGGTACTTGAAAGAGTATATCTAATGGAAACTGAAGTTTTAATGAAGGCAGCTTATGGAATCAGGTCCTAGCAATATTTTGTGCCACCTGATGGAATCCAACTAATGTCCCCAACTGACAATTATAAATTTAAGCTTGTTAGTCTCTTCCTCCACATCCTTCTGTGTTTTATGAGCTTGTGGACTGTCTCAAAGTTTTCTTTACCCGAGGGCATTTTCAGAACGTTGTCGTGTTATTTTCCTGCAATCTTCAAGAAAAAATAATGCAAAATCAACATAAGAAAAGTAAATAATTCTCATAAAACTTCAGGACAAGCATAAAGACACATTATTAGGTAAATTTTACAAGTAACACAAATCAGGCAACCTGAGCTTAAATTTTTTATGCTATGTCTAACATTATGTGCAAATGTTCCAATTTAAGGACTTTTAAGACACCCAAACTTAAGACAAGCTAACCATTTGAGCTCTGTGAAAATGACTATATTTGCGCTTTTCAATCTTCATTAACATGCAATGTGAAAGTATTTTTTTGGTCGATTCTCGTTCTGGAGAAAGTGAGATAAAGATGGAAAGTGGGAGAGATAGAAGCTAATCGAATTGGTTGATTTTAATTTGTGCCAGTCATTTGGCAGCCTCAGCACGTCGTCGGAGCACAGCACAGTCGAGCATTGCCCAGGAAATTCAATTACAAAAAAAAAACCAAATAAAAAGCAACGCACCGAAGATTTTATACTCTTTTTAAGGGTAAAGCGGAATATATTGATGTGAGAAAATTATACAAGGAAATTTTTTATTAATACAATAAAAACTTCATTAAATGATCTGAATCAATTTCATGGCCTTCAAAATAACCCCTACTTGATATAATGCACTTGTCAATTTTTCTTCCAATCCTCGGTGTATGCCAAAAGGTTTGGTTTAATCCTTGGAATTGACTCGAGTGGTCTTTTAAGTTTTGACCAAAAATCTCTTGGAGCTAAATCAGGCGAATGAATCACAAGAATGACAGAAATTGGCACCACTCCCGATATCACTTTTTGAGGCCCAAATCCAGCCTACAAATGGTTTAAACTGATCCTTCCGATATCCCAACAAAGTCTGTAAGATTGTAGACTGTCAATTAATGTTAACAAGTTACTCAGCAATTGATGTTGATGGTCGTCCTGGCCTTGCCTTGTCTTCATCGCGTTCTCAACCCTCCTTGAACATTGTATACCGTTCCTAAGCTTTTGTTTCTCAAAAGACTTCTGCTACTTTAATGTCTCAGAATTTGGAAGAGCGACAAGTCGTAGTGCTGCCTTTGGGAATCCCAACAAGAAAAGACCTAATTCGAATTTTGCCTTATTTCTTCTACACAGTAGTACATATATGAATAAATAAATAAAGTATTTATGGTATGCCTATATAAGAACTGTAACAACTAATAACTGAGAGAATTGAAAAAAATTCTAGAAAATACAATCCCTCTGCACTTTGCCTTCTCGAACCTCTTTGAATGTTTTATACCATTCATTAATTGTTGTTTTCGATAGAGATTGTTCACTTAAGGCAAAATTTTTTGCAATGTCTCGCAATTCGAAGACTTGTCTGACTTGGAATTGGATAGATCTGTTAGTGGTAGTTCTGGCACGAACATTTCTGCCTATCGAAATCCCAATAATAAAATGAAATTCCAATTTTTACCTTTATACTTTTTTACTCACAAAAGAAGGTGCTGTGACAAGTTTTTTATGATAGATCAGAAAATGAGGAACTGGTTTAATTGGACGGACGAACAGACAGACGGAGGGCATCGAGGTAACTTCTGAAGGTAACTCAAAGCGATCTGTAGATAACATTTGGGTTATAACCTATGACACTTCCTTCTATGCGTTACAAGCTGCAGCATAAGGTGAATATATATCACCTTCGAAAAGAGTATATAAGAAGCAGATACAGTCGACAGTCAGGCCCAACTGCTGCTCGTCTCACTAAGCCAATAAAAGAAGACAATCAAAAGAATCCGTAGCCGTAGTCGTAGTCGTAGCCGTAATCGTAGCCGTAGCCGTAGCCGTGGCTTGTGAGCTCGTGTGTAATTTAGATGCACTTAAAATTCTTTGGGTATTTTTGCACTTTAAATTTAATATAATTACCTCCATTTGTGAGCCCTTTTTGCCCATGGAACCGCCACCCGTGTGGCCGCCGCTCTGTGCGGCATTCATGGCGGTGGCCTTCTCCTGGGGTCGGGGGTCGGCGACGGGGTTCGAGACGAGTCAGTCGTCGTCTGGGGACTGACCGGGTGTATCGGGTAATTATTACTATATAGTTTTTTCTCTGTTCCCGGCGGCGGCGGCTGACTCGGAAAATTATGGCCAACACGCGGACTGGCCAATAAATCGTGACGGTCTTTGCGGCTCGGCTATGGCGGCTGCTGCCAATTTTCAGTCTCGCCTCCTATTGAAATTTATGTGCCGTTCAATGGTTCACGTTGTGCTCTGCCTCCTAATACCTCCGATTCTTTTATTGCAACCACATTAATTTCTCTTTTCTCTTTCAAAGCCTCATCTCTTATTTAGTCACATAACGCTTTAAGCTAAAACCATCTAATTTCAGAAGAAGATCATAAAGAAGACTTCATTTTGCACTTGGGCAGGCAACTCTATGAAATTTGTATTATCTTTGTATTTTTTGGTATTTTTTTGGTATATTTTCTTTTTCTTAATTGATTTATGAATTTATTTATTTTTTTGTTATTTTGCTTTTTATTTTTCTTTCATTTTTCACTTGCTCAACACCCGCTGGACACATGCCTCCCTCGTATTTTGTGCCTACGCCAGCGTTTTTCCCCGCTTTTCTCGTGGGTGTGGAAAACCGGGGGCCATTTTAGTTTCCCTCTATGTGTGTGTGTGTGTAGGGGGGGGGGGGAGGTGTGTACTGTATATAGCTCGATGCGTCGAGGCGTTGTTGTGGCATTAACTTTTATATTGTCGCTGTTTTTTTGCACTTTGGCACGCGCCTAAATTTAATTTCAGCTTGCATTTCGCGTGCTTCGGCGATTTTCGAAGTGCTTGAGTTACAATACCCTGTACAAATAGAGCACATAATAGGGGTATATTTTTCATAGATATATTTCAGCCTTTGACAAGTAATAAATTGGTTGAAAACTAGCGAATTTGCCTTAAATTTGCCTGTTTTGGAATACCCCACACAAAAGAATACCACAAACAAAAATTATTACAAATGATAAGAGTTCATAGACTTTTTTAAGATCTATGCAAGCTTGTTTCTTGTAAAAAGCTTTCAAAATTGGCTAATATAGGGCATACATTTTAAGAACATCATGATCCTATTAATAGAAAGAAAATGCACTTTATAAAGATTAAAAATGTACAAACCAATATGCGCCCAAATTATCAAATCTTCAATGTACTTCATGTTTTTCTTTATAACGACCATTATATTATATATAGGATATTCCGCTAAGACGAGTACGAATCTGTTACACCCTATAGTTACATTAAGACAAGTGCTACTTTGATTTGAATTGCAACGGTTCGGAATTGCCAAAATATTCAATTTCCTTCTCTTACGGCAATATTTTTAAGGGTATATTGAAGAGTGGCCTTCGGAACAGCCCGAATCGCTTATATAGTTCTTAGTTTTACGATTGGGATCGTCAATGGATAATTCACATAAACTTTGTACTTTATTTCAACCCACAGAAATGAGTCTGACGACATCAATTCGCATAATTAGCACAGCCAATTTACACAATCCCGACTAATATTATCGGACATAATTTTGATGAATGGATCTTTATTATTATTATACGGCCATAATAACCCTATCGGGTCAAAGCCTGAATCACTTTTTTTCCTGCTTTTCATCTTCTTTCACCGAAGAACTTTTTTTATGTGGGTGGATTTCAAATCCTACGCCACAACCTAGTTTTTTTTAGGAGGGTTATGCCTATCGATATGAGCGGGAATCGAACTCGCACCTCTTGTTTGGCGAGACAGTGCGCTATCCACTGGACCACTGAGGCTCCCAAATGGAATGGATCGAAGCCCTTTTAATTTAAGATTTAAAATTCGACGGTTGCAATATGTTCCTCTTTCGATCCCTCTAGCAATTCAGAACTGAAATTTTATACTATCACAATGAAAATATTACAAAATATGACGGGAAATTATTCTGGTTTTGGAACACTATGTATATAATTTTTATTATATGGCCATAACAAACCTATCGGGTCACAGCCCGAAGCACTATTTGCTTTTATTTCTGCATCCTTCCTGGAGACTTTTTTCCTATGTACGTCACAATCTAGGACTGTCCCGAACCCTCTTGCTTGGCGCGATAGTGCGCTAACCACTGAAAACTTTCCAGGGGAGAAACTTAAGATTTTTATCGAGGACTTTGTTCCCGAATCCTTTAAGGATTGACATTTGAAAGTAAGTTTATTATTTTTCATTTTTCACGTTCAAAATAAATACACTTTTTGATTCCAAAATTTTGCTAGTTCAACAATTCTCTAGATAATGAAATCAATAAAAAAAAAGAAAATTAGCTTGAGGCTCTTTAAGAATATTTCTCTCTCAAGATAAGAAATAAATTTTTGTTTGATATTCCCAGCACAAAGTTCTTAAGATTCCTTCACACAAAAGAAAATTCTTGACTGGAAAAGTTGCCTTAACTTTTTGTAAAACACTCGAGCTCAGCTTGTTTACAATTGTTTTCGAAGGCAACTCAACTTGTGCATCTTTTGTCTAGTTTTGCTCAAAAACTCAAATGCGGAAACAGAAACTTTTTACAGGGTATATAATATTCGTCTTAGGGAATACACGTTTGTTTCATTTTTAGGTTTTTACTGTTTACATATTAATAAAATGTTACTAAAACTAAGCACGAGGCAAACTGCGCCAAGAATGGATTCCAATGCTTGAACATGTCTGGCCAAACAATGGGAATGCGGGCGAAAGATGGGGGCTGGGCTGGTGAAAATTGTACTGGTGGCGGCGCTGGAGCTGGTGCTGGGATTGTGATTCGGAACGAGCATGACAACAGCTCCAATGACAGGCGACAAGTGACAGGCGACAGGAAGCGAAGTTGAAACTTAAATAATCCAACAACATCTTCTCACACTGTGTGCGTGTGTGTGTGAGTCAGATATTGTAACTATATACGGGCACTTGACGCACAGCCTCCTGCCCAATCCCCAATCCCCAATCCCCAAGCTCTAAGCCCCCTCCCCAAAAATCCTCAACTAACTGGCAACACCATGGCGTATCGCATAACCATGTTGGAGAGCATTTTGAATCGTATTGGATAAGTGGAGAGTTGCCATGGACAAAGGCATCATTCGGCTGGAGCACTTTGTGTGGTTGCAGTGGCTGCTTGTGTCCTCTGTGTCCTGTGTGTCCTGTGGTTGTATCTGTCTCCTTGTGGCTCTGCTGAGTGTGTCAATTGTGCTACACAAGAGCTTAAGGGCTTAATTGATACACCACTTGCAGAGTTTGCCTAAGCAAGTCTTGGCCCATTGTGTTTTAATTGCGGACAAATCTTAAAGCATTACCCTCCACCTACCCCCCTTCGCATCTAAAGAGAGACAGTTTTCATTAGAAAAAGTGAAAGTCACTTTGAAAGCAAAATAATTTTACATGAAATTGCATAAAAGCTCATAAAATTTTCAGATACATTTTGTAGATACAAAATGTTGCTGACACTAGGCCTAGGAAGAGATTGTATTTTGGAGATTAGAGATTTTTGCGAAAGAGGCAAATTGTATAAAATATTTAAAAATTGAATACAAAAATGTGTTAAAGGTTGATATTGAGTAGAAAAATTTTATGTAAGTTGTTACATGGAAAAAATTATGTTTGGATCGGACTATGTCTATGAATTTGCATAAAAAATTAACTTCAAGAATGGATTCTGAAGTAGCATCAAGAAAGATCTTCTGATCAATTAACTATTAGCAATAAAAATATTAAGAAGTATATAAAAATACAAACATATTTGTCATATCCCAGCTTCAGAATGATATAAAAGTATCAAAACATCAAAGATACAATAGTATCTTAAGGTATCTATAATGTTCAGTAGCAAACTTATTGTCTTTTAAGTCATTTGTTTATATTGAAAATTGTAGAAGTTTAAAGCACATAGTTGCACATCCTTAAATTATATATACTTTTCATACCAAATCCATTTCGAGTGGATCTATAAAAGCAAATTTTCCTTCGCTTTACGAAAAAAACCACTTAAGGAAACTGCTCGAAAAATTGTGCAGTCATCAAAGATAAATGCATAAACCTTTGGCTGAGAGCTTAATATCGAGTGTCATTTGGTTTTTCTGAAGTATTCAAAGTTCAGCTGAGTTTCATGGAAAATTATGAAAATTCATTTTTCCCGACAATAAACCAAGGCAACATTTTTGTAATAATGTCGAGATATTAACGCTTTGCCAAGTGGCCTGAAGCGAATGTTTATGGTAAATCTGTTGCAAATTGTTTTAGCCCACCGAAAGCAGGAATGTAATTTAATAATCCTGCAGCAGGATGTTGCAATCAAAGCAAAACTCGGAACTCAATAAATAGCTGAACGCGCTTTAATTTAATCTTTCGATTTGCTCGGGAGCTCGCTTTATCTGGGCTTCGGACTGAGACAGAGGCAGGTTTGTGGTCTCCGAGCTGTGGGCTCCGAGCTCCGGTCACTGGGCCTTGGTCTGCTGCTGAAGGACCCATTTCTGATAACTGGGCTAATGTCATGCATGATGACATCAAATATTAATAAACCGAGGACGACTGTCCCCACGCATAGAAATGTGTGTTGTGTGTAATAAAAGGGGTAAACGTATTTGAAGTTGATTTGGAATTGAGTTGCCTTTTCTTGCCAGGATAAGCAGGGCGAAGTTGATAAAAGGAAAGCTGAAAGAAAACTAAAAGGAACTAAAAGAAAGGCCAAAGAAAGCAAGAAAGAAAGTGACATGAATGCAGTCCAGTCCCAAAGCGTTATTCGTGTATGATGAAGGCAATTTGTCTGGCCTGACCCAAGTCTTTGATAAACATAACAAGAACACAAAGCAACAGCACATGTGGGACGTCTGTGTGTGGGGCTGGGAGGATGGGTCGTGGGCGTGGTGCTTGGGGCATGGGGCAACAGGGTCAGGGTCAGCACATGGTCAACTATATGCCTAATGTGCGCCTGCTCTTGTTGGGCTGTAAATTTGCCTAAAAGTTTGCACAAAGATTTAATACGATTTTTTTTTTTGCTTTTTGTTGGACAAGGAACTGGTGACTCGACCCGGATTGCCACAGAGATTGGCGCTGACAAGCTAAAGCTGAAACTGAAAGCTGGAAACTGTAGATATATAGCTATAGATATAGCTATATCTTTAGCTCCATGTCGAGCTGGTGGGTTTTGTGTTTATGCGCTTGCTACGTGATTTAATTAGTTTGCATCGTTGGCAATTAGAGGCGTCGGCTAAAGACATTTGTCTATGGCTAATTGCCGGGCATTATTAACATATTGCCGAGACTTTGGCTCGGTGCCCAAAAGCGTTAACAGAACGTGTGGCACGTAGCACAACGAGCCGAACAAAAGCAATGCTAAGCGATAAGCGCCACATCAACGCTTCCTGCCATTTTCCATGCTAATAACTACGGGACAGGATAAGACCAAGGACGCGACAGCGAAAAACCAATCCGAAAACCAAACTGACAGTTGTGGCATGCTTAGCACACTTTGTGAGAAACAAACAAGTGAGCAAGGATAATCCTCGTCGCGCCGAATAAGTCATACTCTTTTTCGAAAATTGCGGAAGATAATAACGTATCGTGGGAGCATGTTAACTTTCAGTTTAATACGTTTGGAAACATGTGAAATATGGGCAAAAACGAATTTTGGTTATATGGCAGCATTATTATATAGAGGTCCGACCTTTATGAAATTTGCTGGAGCGGTAAATAGTAACAAATTTTGGTAATATGTAAGCTTTCAGTCTAATACGTTGAAAAACATGGAAAATATGAGCAAAACCGATTTATGGTTATATGGCACCTGTATGATATAGAAGTCTGATGCTTATAAAATTTGGTGGAGCGGTGGATAGTAACAAATTTTGTGAATATTTTAGCTTTCAGTTTAATACGTTGAAAAACATGGTAAATATGAGCAAAACCGATTTATGGTTATATGACACCTGTATGATATAGAAGTCTGATGCTTATAAAATTTGGTGGAGCGGTGGATAGTAACAAATCTTGTGAATATTTTAGCTTTCAGTTTAATACGTTGAAAAACATGGAAAATATGAGCAAAACCGATTTATGGTTAAATGGCAGCTTTATGATATATAAATCTGATCTTTATGAAATTTTGTGGATCGTTGGATAGTAACAAATTTTGTGAATATGTAAAATTTCAGTCCAATACGTTAGGAGACATGTAAAATATGGGCAAAAACGTATTTTGGTTATATGGCATCTATATGATATAGAAGTCTGATTCTCATGAAATTTGGTGGAGCGGCGGATAATAAGAAATGTTCGGAATATGTCAGCTTTCAGTCCATTACGTTGAAAAACGTGGGAAATATGGGCAGTATGATATAGAAATCTGATCCTTATGAAATTTGGTGATGCCATAGATAATAACGAATTTTGAGCGTGTGTAAGCTTACAGTCCAATACGTTAGACGTTACATAATATAGTGGCCTGATCTGATCGGTTCCGACAAATGTGCTGAGGCATAGCAAAAGAAGGCTAAGTGTCAGGATTGAGCTCAAAAACTGAGGGCCTAGCTTGCATACATAAAGAAGGACAGACGAACGGACGGACAGACAGGCGGACAGACAGGCGGACAGAAAGTCGGATATAGCTCGATCGATTTCTTTTCTTCTCCTGACCATTCTGAATGTAACTTTTGGGGTTCTACAACGCTTCCTCAATGCATTACATACTTCCGGACAAACTGAATATACCATTTTGTTCGAGAAGAGTATAAAAAGAAAAGGAAAACAAAAAGTATGCACAAGTCAAAGGGAATTAGCTCATGTCCTGCCGGGGCTAGTAAAGGGAAAGTGCTCCTTCAACATTGTCTTTAATGTTTAAAAGTGCCCAATTGCGTGCATAGAAAAACAAAGGCGAATTTTACACCGAAAACAGGCAAAAAACAAAGGAGAAGAAGAAGAGATACAATATAAAAGTAACAGATTTCCAACTCTGGCAAGACAATCCCAAATAAATAAGGTAAGAAATCAGAAATCAGAAATCAGCATGCAGAATGCGAACTGCGAACTGCGAACTGGCAACTGCGTGCTCTGTACTCTTTGCCCTGCTTTTCCTGCTCCTGCTCCTGCTCCTCCTGCTGCTCTTGGATGAGCGTGTTGTTTTTCTTCTCTGTTGTTCTAGAGGAAATTGGGCGTGGCATGAGGGAAATTGGGGCTGATTCCGTTACGTTTTAGTGCCTGGCAGCAAATAAAAAAAGCGTTGCGAACCAACACAGATTTGGTATGCGCCCTGGGGCCGGATTTGTTGGCACTGGCAATCAGCGGACCAAGCCAAAAAAACAAAAAAAATAAGCCAAATACCAAAAAATAAAACCCCAAAAGCAAAGATTTGCCTGGCTTTGCTCTAACAAACGCAACAAAAACCAGAACACACAACAAATACGCGCGGCTAAGAGCAATTTGCAACATTTATTTAAACAATCTTTGCCAACAAAAGCAGCCAGGCAACAGGCAAAAAAGCCAAAAAAAGCCAAACGAAACTCAATTTTGATTGAGGCAGTTTTTTGGCAATGGATCAGCTGGCGATTCCGATTTGATTGGCCAACAACAGCAGCAGCATCAGGCGCATTGGCCTTAGTCTCCCAGTCTCAGTGCCCCATCTCAAGCCCCATCTCAGACCCCATCTCAGTCTCAATCTCAATCAGTTTCTGTTGCCAAAAGAAAGCCAAGTTCATCAGTGTCAGCGGCAACTGGTCGTATAATTAATGTGCTCGGCTCAAACGTCAGCCAAATGAGCGTCAAAAATATTCATTTCAATAATTTGTTTCAGACCCTGACAGACCCTGATGTAATTTGACAGCGAGCGAAACATGTTTCGCACATTTGATGTATGTTTAGTTCTAACAGATTAGTTGGGATCTGATTTGATTATAGCTTGAGCTTACTATATATTATATACGGAACTCAAATTCATTAAGAATAATTGAAGTTTTGCTCGACAATATCAAGTTCCATGCCAAAGGACAACATATGGCATTAGTTCAAAACATGATCGAAACTTATGTACAGAAGTCAGGAATGCTCTTAAATTTTAGAACAAGGGCAGTGCAGAAGTCGTTTTTTTTCCATAAAACATATTCTAAAAGTTGCAAAAGTGTTTGCAGAACACAAAATTATTTCAAATACAGTCGAACTTCCCTATAATGAATCTTGACGGTACCAGAAAATCAGTTCATTATATAGAAACTTCATTATACAGAAATTATACGTAAATGTATTTAAATTGTAACGAAAAAGTTGTGTGTTTGAAATCAATTCATAATAGGGAGAGCTTCATTGTACAGAAGTTCACTATAAAGAAGTTCGACTCTAATATCTCAAAGTATTAAAAACCTTCTCAAATATCTCAAAGTATCCTAAAGTATCCCAATTTATTTAGAGAACACGAAAGTATATGAAAGCATTTAGAAGATAATAAAGGATCAAAGCTTCTGAAAATATTTAAGAGACACAACAATTTCTAAAATCTTTAAGTCTTTAGTGAATACAAGTACCTTAAAATATCTCAAAATGTTGCAAATATATGCAACTATCTAAATGTATTCAGAAGATACAAAAAAATCTCAAAATATCTAAAAATATTTAGAAGACACAAAAGTACCCTGAAATATCTTAATGTATTTAGAAGATACAAAAGTATCTGAAAATACGTTCTAAAATATTGAAAAATACTTAGAAAACACATAAGTATTTATTATTTAAATAACCCTATCGGGTCACAGCCTGAAGCACTATTTATTGTTATTCATCTGTTTCCTTCGCTGAACATTTATTTTTTTCCGCTTGTGGATTTAAAATCCCACATCACAATCTAGTTTTTCTAGGAGGATCATTCTAAGTACATAAGTGCGAACCAAGGCCTCTTGTTTAGGGAGACAGTGTGCTATGGATTGGTCCCCCAAGGCCCTCATAAGTATTTAAAATATACAAAAATAATTCAAAGTATCTAAAAGTATTAAGAGGATAACATAAAGTAACTGAAAATGTCGCAAATTATAGAAAAGATACACAAGTATCTTAAAGCATCTAAAAAAAAGATACAAAATGTTCTCAAAGTATTTGGAAGTTGTATCTTAGAATATGTAGAAATATTTTGAAATATGTAGAAATATAAAGAATTCAGAAGATAGAAAAGTATAGAAATGCATTTGGATGAAACAAAAGTATCCAAAAGTTTCAAAAGTGTACAAAATATGAAAAATGAGCTAGTTTTAAATGATTGAAATAAGTTTTGGTGCATAATTACAATGCCTTAAATAATTTCGACTTCCTTTTAAGCATTTGCGAAGAGATGAAGACAAATTTGATCAATACGTTATACATTAAGATAATGTAGCTATATAATAAGTTGATTGATCAATTGATATTATCCTATTATCACAAACTTCTTAGACTGCTAATAACCAGATCGAATGGCCATAACAACCGATTAATGAAACAAATACAAGAAGTAGCTCTTAAATAGGCTAGGAGTCTCTTGGAAGGAAAATATGTACAGGATATTGGAAAAGAGTTTAGGCATTGGTGTTGCCGATGAACGATATTTTCTCTGTTATCAGTGCCCAAGATTGGGTTTAACTTGGGTTAAAGTTTAAGACAGGAAATTGAGTATTGATAACATAACATAGACTTAAAAGCTACATTTGTAAACACCGAATGTGGGAAAATAATCTTTTGATCACATTTCGAAAATTTGCAGTGGCTAATAGGAAAGTCCTGCTTCATAGGAAAAAAAGACTCAGTGAATCTTTAACAAAAATGCTAGATCAAGTACCACGATTTGTTTTCAAATCTATAGACTAAGCTGGGTCTACAATATATATTTTTATACACATTTATTTAAAAATTAGGTACTATGATAAATTACAGAATATAATAAGATATGGGCTTGAAAGAAAAATATTGAAATATTTGACAAAATTAATGGAGAACATTGGCTATAAAATATTATTATTATTATATGGCCAAAACAACCCCATTGGTTCAAAGCTTGAAGCACTTTTTTCCTTCATTTCTGCTCCCTTTACTGAAGAACTTTTTTTTACGTGAGTGGTTTTCAAATCCTACGCCACAATCTAGTATTTCTAGGAGCGTCGTGCCTATCGTCACAAGCGGGACTCGAACTCGCACCTCTTGTTTGGCGGGACAGTGCGCTATCCACTGGTCCACCGAGGCCCCTATAAAATAAAGGCTATAGTTTTTTAGCTTCCTCAATATTTATTTTATATTTTCCTAATTTTTAACATAATTTTTAACAAGAATATCCCTCTGTTCCCAAATTTATTAGTTTTAATTTATTTGCAATAATTTATTATATGTTTTTTTGTTATTCTTTGATGTTATTGCCTTAATTGTGGTTTGATTATTTCATAGAGTTTGCCTGCCTCGAAGTGTCTGGATTTGTTTTTTATTTATTAAAAAATTTATGTTCAAAATGTTTCATTTGATTTGTTTACACAATTTTTCACACGCTTCATTTGGCTTGTTTGCTTTTAGCCTTTTTTTTAGCCGTTTGTCCCGCTGGCATTTCTATGTTTGAATTCTTTTATTTACTTTGAGTGCGTTTAACAATAAAGTAAATATTTTATAACAATTTGTTGCGACACATAAACAAAATAAATAGTTTTTGCAAGTGTTAAATTTTCAAAATTCGGAATTTTTTTGAAAATGCGCGCAAAATTCAAATGTTGAGCGATCATTTTTTTACCCGTAAACGAAGCCGTACGAGAGTTTTCGGCGTACTCGTGTCACGCGTCTGGTGAAGTGGCTCGACTGTGCGGCACTGCGACTGCAGCAGTTGGCTTTGTGAGCATAACTGAGGCGGCCGCACGATGGACGAGGCACATGTGGCACGCGGACTACGGCAGACGGTTGGCCAGCGTCAGCGTCAACGCCAGCGCCAGCGTCAGTTATCATACAGCATGCGGCTTGTGGCAGCGGCAGCGCAAAGCTTTCGCAACATCTGCAAGGCAGCTTTTTGGTAACGGCATGTGGCATACAAGCTCTGCTTGCGGCATCACGTGGCAAGCTGCGGCTGCGACTGCGACTGCCGAATGTGGCGAGCAAAACAAAAATCACAAAACTCAAACAACGCGCAGCGCAAGCCGCAGCTAATGAAGGCACGTACGGCGACTTGCCGCCACTTGCCGCTGCCACATGCTGGCTGCCACGGCGTTGCCACATCATCATCTGTCACATGTCACGGCAGGGCTGGCCCGTAACTTGGCTCCAAATTGCACTCCGGGGAAGCGGCTTAACCAAACTGTTGATCAAGTCAAGCGCATTGCGCATACGCCACGTTGTTCTGCGGCCACTGTGCCACCGTTGCTGCCCCATGTTGCATTTGGGACCTTGCGGCGGCGTTGGCCATAACTCAAGGCTTTTCAATTGGGAAATAAGAAACTTTTCGTGTCGCCATTAATAAACCCTTCTGCCATGTTGAGCTTGTAAGCCATCTTACATTTGGCTTTCTTTTCGCTGCATTTTCCTGTCATGCCGCATAAGCAGTTTTCCCAGCACACGCAAAGTTTTTCCACACTTACAAGAAACTAACTGTAAATTGAAAACTCATATCGCCAACTTGGGCAGTCCCCAGCAACAGGCCAGACCATAAATTATCCTTGCCGATTTAGCTTTTTTTCCGCACATTTTCGACAGTCGATGGTGGCTGCAACACGGCGTATGCTGCACGTTGGGCAAACACCGTGATTTATGTGCTCGACAAAGGATGCTTTGGAGCAATGACATTTGCACATCCTGCGACTGTTGCCGTGGTAGTTGTTGTTGTAGCCAGTTGCTTGGCATCCACAGAAAAGTTCCTTCACAGCTTTTACTGTGGACTTTGTTTTAAGGATAACAAGTTTTAGCTAGGACAACACGCGGTGCTTTCAAAAGCCGCAGGATATGGCTTAAAGCTCACGAAGCTTGTGTTGTAAGCTTTCGAACACCAAAATCAAGAATAGTGCTTGAAATTATTTTCCAAATTTTAGGTCTTCCGGTGTATAATTAACAGCCAATTTTATATAGAAGATAGACCTAATATCTTAAGATTTTGACTTGTTTTTAAGTAATAAGTGAAGCTTAAACATAAGCACTATTTGTGCTTGTGGCTTTTGGTTTGAAACTTTGCTAAAGGTTGCTGCTAAGGATAAGTAAAGCTTGGCAGCTTTGGCGCCAGGATATATCTGTCTATAAAATTCAAAATCAGATATGTTAATTGGCAGAAAGCTAAACTAGACACCAGCTCAACCATTTTAAGCTATGAAAAATGCGAAAAAGGGTATACTAGATCTGTTGGAATGTATGTAACAGGCAAAATGAGGCGTGGCAGATCCCATAAAGTACACATATTTTTAAGATTATTAGAACTAGAGAGTCCAAACTGTGTACAATGATATGTAAATGATGGTACCATACCCCTTTCGCCCGATAATCGTTTAATTCATTTTTCGATAAAATGGCCATAACTTTTGACTATCGACGCCAAATTTTGTTATATAGGGTTATGCGTAAAACTGCTGAAAATTTTGATACACGCATCCATTTTGCCGATGATAGCTCAATAAATGCAAAAGTTATTGCCATATTATCAAAATTCGCTTTTTTCAATTTTTGGGCAAATTAGGCTGCAATCCAAAATTAATAATAATTTGATCTGCATATGGTGTATACGGATATGCATGGCAAGTTTTAACGCTCTAGCTCTTGTAGTCTCTAAGATGGGTTCTCAAAAATTCTCCTAAATAGAACAATGGAAGGCTATGTGCCAACAATCATAACGATAGCTTCAGGACAGACAGAAGAACAGGCACTCGGACAAGGCCTAATCAGTATTATATTTCTTCCCAATCATTCTGTAGCTAACGAAACTTCTTTCCTTCTTAAGTAAAGGCAATTATAATCAGTGAAGGAAGCAGAAAATAATGAAAAAAAGTGCTTCAGGGCGTGACCCTACAGATAATTTATAATTATAATCTAAAAGATCAATGGAAAGTTAAAAATTTAAATAAGACCTCCTATTTTTAAGGATTCATTTCGTTGTTAAGGATGTAGCAAATTTGTGCTGTTCTGTTGAGGGTCTATGATCGACTCATTTGAAGTTTTGAATATCCCGAGTTGATTCCTTTCGAAACTCAACCTAAGAATCGTATCATGAAAATACCTTGGAAAGTCATGAAAAGCTCGACAATACACTAATACACAATCTATATAACGATCAATTGATTTGCTGTTCCCAAAATTCAAAATATTATTCAAATAGATGAAAAGCCTATGATGTATCTCATGGTGAGAAGATCAAAATTATAAGAAATTTGTTCATATGCAATCTTTCAGATTCAGTAGAATTATAGAATTTTTATTAATATGGCTGAAATTCAAATAAATTAAGTATTTTAGTTCTTAAAAACGTAAAATAAATCTGTTGAAACTCTGTGGTTTTGTAAAGTTTTGATTGTGATAATCCCAAAAGTGCACCATATTTCGTTAAGTCCTTTCGGTCGCATTCAATTGGGGATTTTATCGAATTTGACAGTCCACAAATGGTTTGATGTCACTTCGCTGGGGCGTTAAAAAGTTATTGAGGCAACAATTTCGAACAATTGCCCCTAAATGTGGCAAGAGCATAAAAAATAAATGAAATGAACAAAAATGATGCAATATAAGATGGTTGAGGGAGGGGATGGGATGTGGGTTTATGAGTCCATTTGGTAGTAAATTGTTAGAAAAGAGTTTAGTTTATTTGTTGTGGAATTCAGTTTCAAACTGGTTGAATTGACGTGGAAAACCTTTTAAGCTAAGCAATTTTCACATGAGTTTTTCATGAGAAAATCTTAGCAGCTTTTCAATACACAAATACCCTATTTTGCCAAACGAGTTTGCTTAACTAAGGAGGAGTTTCAAGGACAATGCTGCCCATTAGCTTGCATACTTGATGTTGGGTCACACTGTGGCTATGTTTACCATGCTGGTCACACTTAAGCTCAAGAAGTGCATACAATTTTTAATAGAATATTTGAAATTCTCAGCGACTCGTTTAAATAACTGATTTTGTCGTTTGACAATTTTGCGGTTGGTTTTCCAGTTGTTGTTGTTGTTGTTTTTGATGTTACATTCTGTCAACGGTTAGCATTTTCCCACTCTCCTCACTCTTCTCAATCTCCTGGTTGGCTTCCAGCTGCTCCATTGTGCCCAATTCGCCATTCTACAGCTAACGTCAAGCAGAAAGATGTTGGAATTTTCAGTTATTATGGTATTTTCTTTTCTTCTCATCTTTTTTTCTTTTCTTTTCTTCTTTTTTTTTTGCTACTTTTCACAACCTGCACAATTCCCTAAAGGTGCAACAAGGAAATGAATTCAGGCGTGAGCCGAGACGAGGGCGGAATTCCTATTGAGGGCTGCGTGGATTATCTGTCTGTCGCGTCTGTCTTCCAGTCCGTCCAACTGTCTTTCTGTCTATGCCAGTCTCAGTCTTTGTGGTTAACTGGGACAAGGCATGGGCTGGTTGGGTCTGGTTTGGGTCTGGTTTGGGTTTCAGTATGGTTGGTTGGCACCTCTACCTAAGTTCTGCTTCTAACAAATTCATCAGGCAGCGCAATGCACAGCACAAAAGATGAAGAAAAATGGCAAACTAAGGCCAAGTAATAGCAGCACCAACACCTACACAATACATACACATACACACAATACACACACACCCCTCTGACACCTCAATACACACACACAAGCACACAAACACACCAATATAAAGCCCCTGTCGGAAATCGCTAGTTGCGGTCGCCCACAAACGGATGCGGATGTGGGTTGTGCATGTGTATGCGTCTGCGTCTGCGTCTGCTGTAAATGTGGGCGTAACCGGATGTGATGACAACCCAACAGCGATGGCGTCTCCATTGGTCTTATGGCAAATGCATTTGTTGTGTGCAACAAGCTGTCACATTGCACTGCGCGCTGTCAGCCTGCAAGTGGCCTCCATCATCTATATATGTTGAGTCTTGAATGCCAACTGCCAAGTGACATCCCATCCATCCAACCAACCATCCATCCAACCATCCAACCAACCAACCATCCATCTAGCCATCCATCTGCTCAGCTCAACTTCTATTCCCATTAGCATTTATGAGCATGCTCGTAGTCGGGGAATTTGATTAAATTTCATTCGGTAATTGCTCCACAACGAATCCCATTGCAATTTACAATTAAAACTCGCTTCGAATGACAGCGATGACAATAAATGATGATTGCATTGAAACTATTCCGGGCAATTCTCGCGGAATCTGCTCAACGGAAAATTGAGATACCAAAAATTTTAAGAATTTCGAGAAGTTTTAATAATTTACATGCTTTATACATGACTTATAAGGTGTCTCTAGCTATAAGAGTTTAGCCGACAGGTGAGTTTTTTCACCTTTTCCCATTTTGTCATGTTTTCTGCAATTTCTACGACCTGTACCTTCGGTGTTTATCATCCGATTGCTCTTAAATTTTCAGGATTACTTTATTACATACTCGAATTCTTGCCATATGAAAACAAAGTCGAAGGCTTTAAAGTGTTAGGGTAAAATTTAAACTCTAAAACATCCTAGCAGGCTCTGATATCACCGGATATCCCAGTTTTCTGATCGCTGCAAACGGAAACACTTCAATGAAAATAAAATTACCTATTGTCCTACTTATCCTCTACCTACATGTGAATCCAAGTTCATGTCATGGAGAGGACGAGGAAGATCAGGATATGATGGATTCATATAAATCGAAGATGCGCGAATGTGAGAATGCACCTAATTCCCGTGATGACGAAAGTCGAGACAAATACAAGTATCAAGAGTCGCGTAGGAAGCTTCTGCAGAGACTTCTACATCATCCGCGTCTTAGGCTGCTGCAGAATCGCGAAAAGGAGGACGAGAAATTGCCGCGTTTTGGCAGTGAACTGACCAGGGTCAAGGACGATGACTACGATGATACTGATGATGCCGAAGACGGCGAAGTACCCGATACCGATGTGTCCAATGATAATAATGGGAATGATAAAGAAGATGATGAGTTTATGGCACGCATTTCCTGCCTTCTGGACTCGTTGCGCAACAATACGAAATCCCTGGCCGAGGACGTATACAGACTGGAAGAGGGCTTAAACCCACAAAGGCCTTACAATTTGTTCCACAAAGATCCAACTGAAAGCTTGAGTCAGCGCTTGATGCAACTAAATCATATCATTTATAGAGATTATGATGCAGCCAACGAGCCGGCACCGCTCGTACACTGTGAGGTTATACCAACCGACTCCGCACTAGTGCCAAACATGCATGTACAAGCCAAGACTATTCCTAAGGCCAATATGGCTACCCATGGCATACTGAGAACCCGCTTTCAGCCCCAACACATGCCCTACGTGCAGCTGCACTTTCCCATGCCAATTGTGGTGCCGTCCACTCGTCTGATAATGCCGCCTATATTCCAGCTGATCCATCACCCGGCACCGCTGCCCTGGCCCATCCAAGGGTCTCGCTTGAAACCGATTCATCCCTATCTGCAGACCCTGAATGAGATGCGTCTTGCTCGGGCCGTGCAGGCAGCCAGCGCGGAACGTTTCCGCAAACAGGCGGAGGCGAATGAGAAGCGCGTGGCGGAATTCAAGGAGAATCTCAAGCGGATTGTCTCCAACCGCGCGGCCATTGAACAGCGAGCGGTCAGTGTGCTCTCCGGCATTAATCACGAGCTGTTGGCAGCCCACAGAATATAAATAAAATATCAATTTTCAAGATGTATTTTATTGTAATTAAAGAAAATTTAGAAGACTTTGTCATCTTATTCAAAATACAATTTGTGTAAAAGTTTACATATTTGAAGATACTCTACAAGATATTTGGCATCCAGGAAAAGCTAGGTTGTGGCGTAGGATTTGAAATCCACCCATGTAAAAAAGTTCTTCAGTGAAGAAAGCATGAGATAAAGGAAAATAGGGCTTCAGGTTTTGACCCGAAAGGGTTTTTGTGGCCATATAATAGTAATAATAATAAGATATTTGAAGACATTCTAAGATAATTTTTGAGGTTTTGGACCTAAATGACTATTTGAGACTTTTACTAACCGTAACTCAGCCGATCTTTGGAATCCCTCAATCTAATGAGCTCTTGAATATATCAACCGCATTAACTGCAGGTTTTCAACTGAAATGCCCGACCCGACCAAATCCTTAATCCAATTTTGATAGATATATTAGGCCTTGTGAAATTCCACTTGAACCAAATGCCAGCCACAACTGAGCTTAAACTTTGGACCTATCCCAAACCTATAGTAACCTTTGTTTTTTTCGCCCATAGACCCAAGTACACCAAATCGAAGTAATCTGTCAGTCAGTCTCATTCAATCTCCATTCCGAGCACTATCCCAAACAATATATTCAAATATGTTCAACTTGAGAACTGTTCTGACCTGCATGATCACCATGCTCTTGGGTGTACATTTGGCAAAGGCCTATGTCATGAAAATGCGCAATAGAGGCCTGGAGTCTCCCTACAACTATGGTGAAATGGAGGACAATTTGCCGGATGCCGATAGTTTTGACTATCCCCATTGCAAGCATATGGCAAGAAAGGATCCGTTTTATGAAATTGATAGTCTACTGAGCATGCAGCGCGTGAAAAACAGGAAACCCATTCGAGTTTTAGACGAGGATATATATTTTGATTACAGCGATGGAAAGGATGATAACGAAAATGTAGATAATGAAGAGGACGAACACGCTAGGAAGGATCAATCAAAGTGCCGTGCAAAGAAGTTGCGCAAGTGGCAGAAGTCCAAGAAGCACGCAAAGAAAAATGACTTCAGTCAATATGTTGTCTAGGGAGTTAGGGGTTCGATTAGGGCTAGGGATGGGTTTTGGCTTTGGATGGGTAAGGGATTTGCTTGTTTACTGGATTGGTATGTCTATGAAGATATGTATATTTTGTAAAAGATATAGAAACCTAATAAAATGAAGCCAAATAATAACAATAGGAAATATTATGTATTCTGATTTCGTACAATAAGTGGTCCAAGGTGAACAGGACTTTTTGAAAATTTGATTGGTTTATTTCCAGATACATCGACACAATTGTAATACAAACACAGTATATCTACATTCAGTATGGAAATCAATAAGAACCAAGGCAATATGTCATCAGTTTAGCTTAAGAGTGAGAGAAACTCTGTATAGTTTCGTTAAGGTTTTAACATGTCAAAAAACTTATTTTATTTATTATTTATCTTTAAAATATTGTGATACGTCTAGAATATTTTCAATTCAAATAAAAGTGTAAGAGATAAAACCTTTCGGATAGCAGCCCTTCAAGAAAATGTATAGGTTTTAACGCTACTTCAATCCTTTGTCGAAACATCGTTTCCAAAGTCGGTAGTCACGATATCTCAGAAACTAGTTAAGCGATCTTAATCAAAATTTTCAGAGTTCTTCTGGTTAGGTTGACCTCGTGATTAACCGAAGGATTTTCTTTTTATTTTCGCTAAAACTGAAATTTTGGACGTAAAATTCAGTCCTAAAATCATACTGTTTTTTTGAAACTTTTCCAAATATTCATTTAATTTTTTTTCGCAAATCCCTTCGTTAATCACGAAATATGATCATTTACTAACCGATGAAATATTTTTTTTGATTTTAAATAAATTTTTCGCATATTACGCTGACCACCGCAAGGAGAATTATTTTTGAGATATTGCCGGAAATCAGCTACCAATGCGTGAATTTCAAAAAGATTTCAATTCACAGAATATTGTGCCAAAGTTGCTCTTTCTTACCCTTAACAGCTTGAACATGTGTAAAAATATTGCAAATAGGTGATTCTTCGGCCCTTAAACCCCTTAACTGGTGAAAACACACAAAATAAATGGTATAAGATGAACTCAAATCACTCTACAACAGTTTTGACTACAGTTGTTCCAAAGTAAAGAATTTAGGCAATCTCCCAAGTTGATTGTTTTAAGCCAATAAATTCAATTTATTAGTCTTAACAGAATCTTTGAGAACTTACATGCTCAATATATAGTTGAGCTTATAGTTTGTACTTGGACTTGAAAATCTCTTGATTGAAACTCTCTGAAAATGAATGCTTCATCATTTTTTAGTCGAAATTTTTCATTTAAACTTGATGAATGAAGCGTGATCGACTTGCCTCGTCAGGGGCAGTGCGTTTCTTCCACCGATTTCTCTCAGTGTGGGGCAGTATTTGCACAGTCCGTTTGACAGCTGGATTAGTCGTTCGCTGCGGCACTGACAGTTGCAACAAATTGGCAAACTTGAAGCTTGCCAAGCGCGTTGCAGTTGAATTTAGGCAGTGTGGGGGGCAGCGGCTAAAAGACGCATGCCACTTGCCACTTGCCTTTTGACTGCAAACCGAGCTGCGGTTGTGTTTGTCGTCGTCTTCGTCGACCTCAGACATTTTACAAAGCGAAGGGCGCTGCTTTGTCACAAAGAGCGATTTACAGGGTATGTAGGGTATGTATAGGGTGTGTGTGTAGGGTATGTGTGTAGGTGTGTGTGCCTCGAGGTGTATGTGGCTTGTGTGTTGAGTGCCAATGTTTACCAGCTTGTCGCTTCGTTTCTTTGGAAATCGCTCAAAGCTATTTTCAAATTGTTTTCGCAATCACAACAAAATCGATTTGTAAATATTCGCTATTAACTTAGGCTTAACATGAGAGTAACACATACACAGCTGCCACGCCCACGCCCAGGCCAACGCCCACGCAAGTCGCAGGGCATTAAAAGCACACAAGGACACACAGATGTGACATAAAGAATTGCTTTGTCTACTCTCGGGTCCTTGGCCGGCGTTGCCACATCCGGCCTAGCCTTGCCTTCCAGGCACTGGGCCATATGCTGGCCTGCATTTTATGCGTCCCACTCATGCCTCATGGTTGACAATTAAAGCCAGTCAGCTAGGCAGTTAGTCAGTCAGTCCGACCGACAGACCGGGAGACAGACAGAGAGTCACCGAGGCCTGACAGCTCAGCTCAAATTTCATAGCCCACTTCAAGGCGCGAATAGCTCGACATTTTGTCTAGCTTTACCCGGGGATATTGTGATTTATTTTCTGCTGATAAGCGCAATTTCAAAATCGATTTGTAAGCCCAAATGTTTTCCATTTCCATTTCACAAGTCCGCTAAGCTGTTGCCCTTTGTACCGCGCCCCTCTATCGAGCTTCAGCTCCAGCTTTAGCCTTAGCTTCAGTTCTGCAGGGCTTATTGTTTTTATGGCTCCGATTTGGGGGTTTTAGCCGCGACAATTGTTTTTGTCTGCCCAAAATGCACAGCGTGACAGTCCCCAAATCCTCCGGAAAAACGCAGGAACGTTTGTTTTTGCCATTAGACAGTGCGACCCAAAAGTATATGTTCATGTTGACAAGGCCAAAGCAATTGATTTGATTTGCCGTCCCGACAAAAACTTGCCTTAATTGTGTTGTTCCATCAAATTAAGATACAACTGAAGGACACAATAATACATTACAACATGTCGAGCACAAAATTTGAGTTAAGAGATGTTAATTAGTTTTTGCCACGAGTTCGCCAACTGCAGACTTATAAAGGAGCTGACCCCTTCTCCATTACAGGTGAAATACATTTCAAAAAAGAACTTTTTACCACAGCTTCATAATATAATATATTCCCCAAGCATTACCAGCTGCTCTTAACAGCAGTTCCAGGAAATTCTCATTAAAAATGAGGATATCGGTTTGCCTTATTATAAAATAGAATTCACTTGAAACTGACTTGAGGTCGATATGCCCCATTAAAATTTAACAAAAAATAACACCAAAATATGTACCAAAAAACTCATGTTCTATTCATTCTGTCAAAAAAAATTCCAGGATTTGCTCAATAACAAAGTCAATTGTCAATTCTCATGCTCAATTCTATGTACTTTTGCGCTTCATTGAAAATATATTTTATGTATTTTTACTGATAATATAAATATATATTCTATTCTATTATATATTCTAAAAATTTACCTGTAAGCATTTTTAAAACGGTTCTGCTTATTAAGTAGGTTCAATTATCCTTCATATAGATACAAAATTTTAACCTCATCTAACATTGATGCTTATGCTTTCTCTTAAGTTTGTCAACATATCTTAAGAGTATGATTCGACTTAAAAACATCGAATAACTAATGCTTAAATCATCGTAGCTCCTGTCTGCTTTTATGCTCTTTCCAATATAAAAACTCATCAATTTTTCTGGTTCATAAAGGACAATAGTGCAGTTTGATTTCCTATTTTACCATTAAACTCTCGCAAATTTTCTGTAGGGAACTTAAACATACATAAATGCTATTTAATATACATTACCATAAATCTAATAATGAAGTTCCCAAAACTTTCTTGTATCAAACAATTTCCGAAACTTTCTCGACAGAATTTATGCTTTGGTTTTGAGCTTTGAAAAATAAAATATCGTAAATTGCATAGCATTGAAATCAATACGTTGGAATAACAAACTTTTTCGGCTTCTTTTATCAATTTTCGAAACTTTCAGTCATCCTTTTTGAACCGGATTTATTTTGGTGAGTAAATATACCCTCTAATATCTTAATAGTCATGAAATTAGTATGTAGGTATCTATAGACCTTCTGTAGAAGAATCTTTTAATATCCTTCCTAATTTCAAGTCCTGCGCCGCAACCTAGTTTGCCTAGGAGGCATGAGCGGGACTCGAACCCACGCCTCATGTGTGGCGAGCCAGTACGCTGTGCACTGGACCACTAAGGCCCCAATGCCTTCAAATCTATGGGCATAAAAAATAAATACTTGAAATTTTATTGATGAAATCCTGCTCCTTTTTTTTGACAGACTCAAAACTGAAAAGCTAATATAACCATTCACATAATATTCTTATGTTTATAAATTGAATGAATAATGAATATTTTGTGTTCAATGAACATAGAGCGAGACTTTCTTGACATTGAACTTAATAAATAATGTATGCAAAATTATCTGCCTTATGAGTAGGCGAGTGGTTCGGCCGCAAATCTGTTCACATGGCAACCGCCGATCGAGTACACTCGACTTTCTCCACTTTCTCCACTTTCTCGACTTTCTCCATTATTTACTCGGCGTGTGTTGTTTGAACAAAGGAAAATAAATTGTGTCATTGACTGACAAACAGCCCAATAGATTACACAAACAGTCTTATCTCTCGGGGGCCTTAACACATGAATGCCAGCGAAAATTGTCGAATATTTGCCATGTCCCGTTACCAAGTGAACCAGATGCTTTAACCCAAACCAAGCCCAAAACCAAAGACAAAAAAACAAAAACATACCCAAAAAACCGAATTGATTTAAACGAATTTAATATGCCCAAATAGGTAAAAACAAAATATGTATTTTCTACATGGAAAACCGACAGATGCATTAATCCTTTATGAGCCGACCATTATAGTACATCATATTTTTCCCGAAAATGTTATTTAACGCCAAGAACATCGCCAACAGAACAAAAATTCTGCGAAAAAATATGCCGTTCCTGTTTTATCCCATTTCAGTTCCAAGAATCGAATTGATACGTGTCTCGTTAAATATGGGGAAATTTATGCACCCTGTGCGAAAATGGCAGCATTCCAGCTGAGCTGTCCAACATTAGAAGGGAGCAGCGGCTAGTATCATATTATATGCATACCCTGTAACCTTTGAACATTAGAATAAGGGGTATGATATTTTTGTTGGCATGTTTGTAACAGGCAGAAGAAGAGGTATCAGAATCCATAACGCTTATAGCTTAGAACTGAGTCGATTTAGGCATCCCCGTCTGTGCTTGTCCATCTGTCCGTCTATCTGCCAGTCTTTCTGTCTTTACAACTGTGCGCCAGTCCGTAAGAACTGCAGATCTTTGAGTCTATAATAGCTGCAGACGGTATAAATAGTTCCCATTATACCATAAGCAATTCAACTTGATATAAGTCTGATAAGTATAACATTCCACGCCCTATTCATCCGATAACGATTAACTAGAGTAGCTCTCGAAAGGATATTCCCTCTATAATTGTAATATTTGATATTAATTAAATCAAAGAAATTTATCTTTCAAAATTTTAATGTCTTTAAATTTCAAGAAAATCCAACTAAACATGTTCCCTATGTAAAAAATGTTATATATTTGAGGAAGCTTTCAAGAGATTGGTTAAGGTATAAGAATTTCGTTTAAGTATACTTTTTACTTGAGTCAACTATGCCGAATCTTTATGAAATTTGGTAGAACGTTAGATCATAAAGAAGTGTGTCTTAGCTTGCCATCTAATAGCTTGAAAAATATGGCTAATATGAGCACAATAGATTTTCGGTAAGATGTCAGCAAAATTATATAGAAGACCATTCTAATGAAATTTAGTAAAGCCGTAGACAATTATTATTATTATATGGCCATAACAACCCTTTCGGGTCAAAACCTGACGCCCTATTTTCCTCAATTTCTGCTTCCTTCTCTGAAGAACATTTTTATGTGGGTGGATTTCAAATCCTACGCCACAACCTAGTTTTTTTAGGAGGGTCATGCCTAAAGGCATGAGCGGGACTCGAACCTCGCACCTCTTGTTTGGCGGCACAGTGCGCTATCCACTGGATCACCGAGGCCCCGAGACAATAACGAATCTTATTTCTGTGTAAACTTTCACTCAAACATGGGATATATGGTCAATCTAGCCAGATGTTCACATCGTTTTCTTCTGTGCGTTACAAAGAACATGAAAATATGTTTATATGATGTACAATTTCCTAATTGTTTTTGAACTGAATGCATCTATTGGATGAGGGAACTGAGTGAGAGTATAAATATTCCACACCTAAGCTTAAGGTATCTTCTAGTCGAGACCACTTGCCCAGTACCTCTAGCTTGTTTTGTTATATTATGGAATATGTCTTTCTCTCGTTTTCATTTGAAATCGCATTGAAAAACTTTCAAATTATTCCATTTGATTATTTTATTTTTCACGGCATTTTGTGCCAACGGAAGCAGCATGAAAATGGCTTTATTTGTTCGTAAATTGAGAAAATTTAATAATGAAAATTATTTGCATAGCTGGGAGGCTGCCAGGATATAGGGATGGCTGGATGTCTGGCGGAGTGTTCCTATGGCACTCGGTTGATGCTGCTGATGGAACAGCATAAATTTGCTTAAAGCCGCAACATGCGCTGAGAATTATGAGCAGAGATATTTATTATGAAACTAACCTTGTCGCGTCTGTGGGCGTGGCACTTGCACTCGCTGTGCCACTGGAACTGCACTTTGCACTTGAGGTGAGTCCCCAGACTCATTCCTCTGGGTGTGCCGAGTGTAAGTAAGTGTGTGTGTGTGTGTGGGTATTTTTGTGTCGCAATGCAATGCGATGCAATGTAATGCGCTGGGCGGTGGGGCTAAGAGGCGTGGCAAGGTCAGGTCAGGCAGCGCGCTGAACTTGAACTTTGTCAGGCCAAGACAAACAGCAGCGGAGCAGCAGGAGAAGAAGCAGGAGCAGCAGCTGCTGTTGCTTTAATTATGGCAGACACAACACCTGCTGCCATCCTTTTGGCCAAGAGCTGCTGTGGCTGCACCCACGCGCAATTAGACGCAGAGGTTTACAGGGTATACAGCCATACAGATGGGCTGGCAGACAGACGGGCAGACAGACAGGCAGACAGACAGACAGACGGGTAGTCAGAAGGCAAAAGGCAAGAAGCGAAAATTCTTTACACGCTCTGCGCATAAATTGTCATGCACAGAAAATTTGTGCATACTTTTAGGCGGTTGGCACGCATAATTCTATTCCATTTCGTGCTATTTACTTAAGAGGGCGTAAAAGTTTTTGTGAATTATGAGCACGGATCGCAGCGTACATATTATACCTGGCGACATGACAGTCCACCACATCCACCCACATCCACACCCACATCCACACCCACACCCACTCCAGGCCCACAAGTACCACGACCACGCCTCGGAGCCCAGAGACACAGGCATAATCATATTCATGACAATATAATGGCATCGTTAGATAGGCAGCAGCCACAGTAGACCCAGTCGACTGGAACTTTCAGTGTTGGCGGAGGGTTCGGTGGGTTCGGGGGATGGTGTTCTGTGACAGCCCCCAGGTAACCACAACAGACGATTCCGCCGCTAGCTGTCCATTAGTACCGGCAGCAGGCAGGACTTTTGTCTTACAGCCAACTTCAATGGCCGCATCCTGTGGCATCTCCTCAACCATGCCAACCGTGTCCATGTCGTGCCTGCCACGCTTTGAACTTAATAAATTCACTGAACTGCACAACGGAAGTAACCGCATTAATCATAAGAACTCTGATGCGATGCGATGCGATGCGATGCGATGTTTTACTATTTATCCTTCAGTCAAACATAGCGACGATTAAGTTAGTCGGCGGATGAACTGCTCCTGCTTCTGGTATTCTTTCTGAGTTTTCTCATATTGCTTATGATGTTGGAAAATTGATGGAACCGAAAGTCTAAAAGAACGCACGGAATATTATATACACATGTTTTATATTATTAATCGAATCAGGCCACATACGCTACCGCCTTCCATCTGCATGGAGAATTGATTCCATAACTTGGGAGTCCAAATTTGATACCGAAAATTTTTGTGCCTATTCATAAAATAAGAGCAGGAGTCGAGGGAAACTTATTCAAGCACCTGACAGATCAATTATCTAAATTTTTTCCGTTTCCAGTAATAACAATCCCATTTGAGCAATACCACATCTCAGACTAGAACATCCTGAAACATCGAAATCGTCACAACCTGAAGAACAATTTGCCTTTATGTCTGCTTCCTTCATGAAGTCTTACGCCACAACCCAGTTATTATAGGGGCGTCATGCAAGTCGACATGCATGGGACTTGAACCCACCGCATCTTGTTTGGCGGCACTGTGCGCTATCCACTACTCCACCGAGGCTGTTTGGGAACGCAAATGATTAGTTGCAGTTACAAACGCCCAACGTCAAATGAGAGTGAAATCCTGCCCTTAAGGCAGCTTTTAATTAATAGCCCCCAATTGTGCCTCAGTGCACCCAATCCTCTAGAGGTATTTTCGGTAACGTTCACTCAGGCTTTTCATATGCATCATGCCTCAGTTGGAAGTCATCTTGTGGCAATAAAACCTGCAGCTTGCCGTCGGTGCAAACAAAGGGACAAATGGAGCGACGAAACACTTTTGGGTAAGCGAAGCATCAAAGGACAACACAGCGGATGGCACTGGAACAAAAGGCAGCACATAAGGAGATCACAAGTGGAGGACAGAGAATCAAGGCAAAGGCCGAGATTCGACCACGATTGAGTAAGCCTAGACAAAGGCTTAATCACAATGGAAAAACTTCTCATTTAGTGTCATCCGAAAGGACAGGAAGATTTCCACGGATAAAGGACAATTGGTCGAAAAGAACAGCATCGATAAATTTCATTGTAAGTAGTAAGATTGCTCGATGTTATTTACATCGCTCGACAATTTATTTCATTGTTCTGTCTTTATTGGGATTGATAAACTGTAAATATCCAAATAAATGTCCGAAATGGAGTTAAAGTTGCAGGTTAACTTTCTACATTGTTGTAATCCTTTTTGACCTTTTGTGATTTGATAGAGGGCTAAAACTGATACCAAAATAGGAGTTGTCTTGATATGTCCATGCAGGAAGCATTATTGTTACGTTTCCATTTGAAGGAAACTACGAGTCGTTAGTTGCTCGAGGAAGCTTACGGGGCTTATTCTCCATTGATCTGAATATGTGAGTACTGGTTTCGCAGCTTCAAAAGTGGTGATATACGTGGATCCAACCACAAATGTAGAAAATCCTATGGATACGCAAAAGTATTTGGTAAGATCATGATCATATTATGAGCTGCTGAGGTATACCGACGACAATTTATGTGCTTGAGGTTTGCAAGAAAAACGCCCGCAATTTTCGGATAGACATGACAAAGTAATTTTGCAGCACGACAACGCAGGCCCACATGTGAGTCGGGTCGTTACTTACTTGGAAACTCTTCGTTAGAAAGTCCTACCCCAACCACCGGATAACCCAGACATTGCTCCTTCTTATTACCATCTTTTCCGATCGATGGCACATGGCTTGGCTGACAGCACTTCACCTCTTACGAGGAAACAAGAAAATGCATTGATACATGAATGGCCTCAAAAGACGATCTGTTCTTACGAGTTGGTATCCGAAAAATGACAGAAAGATGGAAAAAAGTACTGGCTAGCTATGGGAAATAATTTGAATAATCGATTTGTAACTATTTTTTGCTCAATTAAGCCTCAAACTTCGAATATTTAGACTTAATTCCAACTCCTAATCAAAAAGGTTAGGTTATGGTTGATTGGTTCGTGTTGAAGCAGCCTTTCTTATTCAGTTGAACAGCGACTTAGAAAAGCCATATAATGTCCTTAATCAAGATGGTAATCATGGTTGCTGTCAGATATCTATATCTGTATCTCATGATGGCGGTAAGTGAGCACAGGAATCCTGCCATTGAGAACAATTTACGTACATGTAAATTAATCTGGATTGTCTTTCAATTGTGATTGTAATTTAATTACAATGCCGCGGCCCGAGGGCGTAAATGGAGAATGGATTGCGAATATTACGGATACGCAGGCATTGTGTTACCGGAAATAATGGCGAAATGACAGCTAATGATTATCAAATTATTTGGATTCAACTTACCGAATGCTGCATCATTTCAAGCATTTTGTGTGCAGTTGGTTAGGTTAGTTAGGAGGTTGTTGTTTTCATTATTATTATTATCATATTTGATTTCATTTGATATTGTTATTTTTCGATTTATAGACACAGATACACACACAAGTACATTAAGTATATATTGGATTGGTATCGGGTGTGAATGTATGAGTTGTATTTGTATTTTTTGTGGAGGGGAATAGAAGAGAAAAAGAATAATTTATTTTAACATGATTGCATTTTCAACATTTTCATGTATGGATATATTAATTGTATCTGTCTGCCTGTGTGTGTGTGAGTGTATGAGTGTGTGTTGTGTCAAGTCATGCAGAAGTTAGCGAGAGATGAGAGTTAAGGAATGCACATAGATTGTAGCTATAAACTATGTAGATAATATCGAAACTATAGTAATATTTACGAACTGAACTTACCTGAGCCAAACGAGCCAGATAATACCAATAAAACCAAGCAAAGCTATGGGATACGACCATTGTCGTAGCAAAAGGGGGACTAAAAATGGAGTCGATGGAGCGGTTAAGAGCGCCAGCAGGCATTGGCAACTGTTAAACGCCCGACATCCATTGATTTTGACAATAAAATGTTAGGGAACCGGAAAAAAGGGTGAAAGAAAAACGAAAAACTTTATTTGATTGCTTGGCACCCGCAAGCCCCAGAAGAAATACAGTGAAACCTCTCTACAGTGGACACTCTCATAAGTGGACAACTCCTTTTAATGGATAAAACTTGGGAACGGGGAAAAAAACATGCAAATGAACCTCCCATTAGTGGACACCTCTCAATAATGGAAAAATTTCAGGCGACCGCCGCTGTCCACTGTATAGAGGTTTCACTGTACATACAAAAAAGACGATTGAGCAGAAGATGGGGAAGAAGAAGAAGAAAATAATAATAAAAGTGGGAATAAAGAGCCATAGCTTTGGGGCACTCGGCTTTGACGTTGCCATATTGTTAGACACTTTACATGGCTCAATATGTGGCAGATAGACGCAGTCTCTGTGTGTGTGTGTGTGTCTGGGGGGAGAGGGTTAGAGGGGCTGATGGGGCAAGGCCGGCGGCTGTCGCTTGCCACAACCAAATGTCACGTTTCGTTTTTATTTCAATTTGCAATGTGAAAGCGCACAACAAATCTGATTTTGAACTCAATCAAGCTTACCGCTCTCGGCTAACCGTTACGCCATATTGTACAGGTTCATCATGTGTGCCCAGTGGCGCCATCTACCAAGGGATGCACTGCAATATCCCCAATTCAGTCAACCCTTTCGGCCTACGCCCCGCGCCCTGTGTCTCCACCCGGAGCAGAGCAAGTCTGAAGCCAACGTGGACAGCATTTAATTCGATTAACGTGCGCCACGCTTCACTCAATGCTGTCAACCATTCAGTGTCCTCAACCAGCATACCCAACACACCCAGCATACCCCGCATACCCAACATCAACATCATTCACAGCCGTAAACCCCTTCCCAACCTCATCCCAATCCCAGTTCCCTCATCGTTTTGAACAGCTCATCAATTATGCGGCGCAACAAAATGGCCGCTGTTGCAATTGTTGCTGTTGCACTAATCCCAGTTCGAACCCCCCACATCCCACAATTGTTTGTGTTTTTCCAGCCTGGCCAAATCAATTTACCAAATTGCACAAATCTGCCAATTCACATGAATTTAACAATATTTTGGTATGTTTTTACCATTTTTCGGCAAGTGGCACTCGGTCGACCGAGGAGACTCTTACATAAAGATTGCATTTCTCGTTTCCCATTTCCCATTTCTGATTTTTCGAATCGAATTTCTTATTTAATCACGCAATTCATGCATATTCCGAGTTTGTTCCTTCATGCAGAAGTTGCACAAATTTTTGTCAAAAATATTTTCCATCAAAATTCCTTTTTGCTATTTGAAGCAAATCAAACAAGCCAAATGACATTTGTAAGACGAAGTCGAAAAGCAACGAATTGCGCATACACTATAATACACATAGTGCACATATTAAATTTCAACTAAACTGAAAAACACATAATCTCTTGTGAATCAATCTCATCGAAGCTATAGAAACTGATGGTTAAACGGAAGCCCCAATTGCCCTAAGCTGGTAAATTTCTTCATCAGGCTGGGCAGCACTTCAAGCGCACTGTAATGTGCAGTTATTACTTTTCTGGGTAACACTGGCTTTGACTGGCTTCAGTTTTTCATAGGAACCGATACAATATGAGATTGTGTTAGTTGGAATCATTTCAAGCAATAACGACTATTGGGAATTTAAATGAAATTTTTATGAACAGAACGCTGTGAATTTACACAACCTTTAGGACATAATTTCAAGAGCAAAACATGAATATGAAAACAAAAATCTGTTCCATTATCTATTTTGGTAATTGTCGTTAAAGAAATATTGGAAATAAGTGATTCCATTCTGCATTTCATATACATAATCCTGTACAACAGTTTTGGAGACAATAACTCTATATCTCACCGGAGCTCTATATCACAACGGAGCCTCTAGCGTTTGTAGACTCCGAGATCCCACAGAAAGACGGACTCTCCTATTGATGCTGTTCAAGAATATATAAGCCTTATGGAATCTGCCACGCTTTTACAAAGAAATAAAGAATTTTAGAAAACCGCAAATATTTCGGAAAAGTAAAAAATTTACGAAAATGTGATTTTTATGGAGAATCATCATGGGCAAGGTTCCGCGCATTTTAAGCTATGACGGAGTTCTTTGGGAGGAATTTTGAGAATTTTGGAAAACCGCAAATATTTCGGAAAAGTGAAAAATTTACGAAAATGGTTCCGCGCGTTTTGAGCTATGCCGGAGTCTTGTATGATGAATTTTGAGAATTTTATAAAACCGCAAATATTTCGTAGAATACTCATTAGACATTCTTTTTAGGATGCCAATGTCTTCAATTCTATATACCCTTACATAGCTGTGAAGAGTATATCGTTTCGGTTCTATTTTGAATTACAAAAAAAGTTGTCACATGAGATGATATCGTGAGTATGACAAGCTCTTAAGAAAAATTGGGAGAACCCAAACTAAAAATAGAAGAATAGAGAAATAACCTTCTTACAATTGGCTTTTGAAGGAAAATTTTACTTTGTTATTTCCAATAAATTATGAAAAATATATCCTTGTACACAGTTCCAATTGTCAACCATACAAACTCATCTGGCGCACAATGTCTATGAGCACTTAACCCACCGTGATCCATGCAATGTCAGATACCAGATGTCAGTTTAGAGATATTTTAAATTAAAAAATTCTAGATTATAGTTTATAGAGTGTAAAAGACAAACATGCTTACATAAAAGTATCAAATATTGAAATGAATCCGATTGAGATAATTTTGCTAGCGGTGCTTACAGGGCGTATACATAACCTGAAAGATAATCCATGTGATTTCGTCTGGAATTTGAGCAAACTAATCAAATGTTTCTGTTTAACTTGCACATTAAACAGCAGCACACTTGCCTTGCCACGCCCCTGCCTGCGCCCGCCTTAATGTTGAAAATGAGGTTGCAAAAAATGAGGAAAAACAGAGAAAAACAACTAAAATAAGGTCTGTGCACAAGAGTTTTCCCGCTGCACTGGTTGTGGCATAAAAAGCGCTTAGCTGGAAAAGCATGAAGAGCGGTGGGCTGTAGACGGTGGGCGGTGGGCGGTAGGCGTTGGGCAGGAGCTGAATGGAACACGGTTGAAAGACTGCATCGACAGCTGTTGCAAGTGCAAGTTGCAGGGGTTATGCCAAATTTCTATTGCCTGTTTTTAGCTGTTTTATGGCAAGCTGGCAGTTTAATGAGCTTGTTTCACACGAGCTCTTGCCGCATTAAGCAAAATAATGCACAATAATCCATCCAGAGCACACGCACACAAACACACACACACACACACACACACACACACACACACACACACACAAACACACACACACACACACACACAC
>JBANCY010000412.1:0-35302 GCA_037040045.1 Phorticella flavipennis | reverse complement strand
AAAAGCAAAAAGCCTCGGCAGAGGAAGATGCTTCAGGTTGTGACCCGATAGGGTTGTTATAGCCACATAATAATAAATAATAACAATTAACCTCCTTTTGCACCATTTTACGGGGTATAAATAGAATAAAATCAAAGAGAAATAAAATGAGAAATAAAATATATGAAACACAAGAAGAGCAGAAAGCGCACAATAAAACTGCCACACACATGCCACATGCCACATGCTACGCGCCTCATACACACACACACAGTTACATGGCTTTAACCACAGAGGGGTCGTGGGCGGTGGCACGCCCACAAGGCCATGCGCATTCATATATCACAAATATGCTAAATCAGCATATTTGCGAGTTTATTTACAAGGACATTTATAAAAATTTACGGCCGTGCCGTAAATTGCAGCCGCCGGGCAGGTCTTGAGATTTATGCCTCGCCGATTATATCAAAGTGGAGCAGACCTTCCAATCCCCAACTCCCCAACCCCCCCAGCCTCCGTTCGGCTGCCCGGTCCATAGTATTTCGCTTATCGCTCACCAGTGATTTCTCACATAATTCAAAAGTCGTTGCATAAAACAAGGCAGCCGACGACGTCTGAAAGGAAGTTGAGCCGGGTCAAGCCGCGAGCTCCGAGTGCTACGAGTGCTACGGGGGGCTTGGGGTCTTGGGGTCTTGAGGTCTGGGGGCTCTAGAGTGGGGGCTGTGCCGGAGTGAATCCGTAGATGTGACCCAATTTGGATAGGGTTAAGCAAGCCGAACGCAGCAGATGCTTTTGTGTTGTGTTGTGTTGTGATTATGCAAATATGCCACGCACAGCTTTAAGCGCAGAGGGTTGCATAAACTGTTATACAGGCCAAGACTCTGCTGGAAATTTAATTTGCTCAAAATGTTCAAAAATACAAAACAAACTGTTATACAGATGGTTATACATACTGTTATACAGGTTGTTAAATAAACTGTTATACAGATTGTTGTACAAACTTTTATACAGATTATTATACAAGCTGTTATACAGATTGTTAAATAAACTGTTATACAGATTGGAATTCAAGCTTTTATACAATTATTAATTATTAATTAATTATACAGATACAAACTGTTATACATATTTTTATATGAACGGTTATACAGATTGTTATACAAACTGTTATACAGACTGTTATATAAGCTTTTATACAGATTATTATACAAGCTGTTATACAGATTGTTAAATAAACTGTTATACAGATTGTTGTACAAACTTTTATACAGATTATTATACAAGCTGTTATACATATTGTTATATGAACGGTTATACAGATTGCTATACAAACTGTTATACAGACTGTTATACAAGCTTTTATACATATTGTTATATGAGCTGTTATTCAGATTGTTATACAAACTGCTATACAGATTGTTATTCGAACTATTATACAGATTGTTATAAAAACTATTATACAAACTGTTATTCAGGTTGTTATACAAGCTGCTATACAAATTGTTTTGCAAACTTTTATACATATTGTTATATAAACTGTTATACAGAATGTTATACAAGCTATTCAGATTAATTTATTAACTCAAAAGTGTTATAAAAGTTATGTGTGACCCACGAAACCGTTGTTAAACGGTTATAGAAAGTGTTTGACTAAAGTCTCAAAAGTGCTGAATTTGAGGATTAATATTAAGAAATTTTGTCTTAAACTGTTAAATTGTAAAAGTATTATACAAGCTTCAGTTGTTATACTTTTGTGAATTGAATTGAATTGTAGACTCTTAAATGAATTGCTACACAAAGTGTTGTAGAAAGTGTTATACAAATTGTAATATATCCACACTCATATATGTATGATTCTTAAAAAATACCAAATTTGACGATTATTATTCGAAAATTTTGTCATAAACTGTTGTACTTTTAAGTACAATATATGCTCCAGCTGTTATACTTGTGTGAAATTATATCGGGATTTGTATAAAAGATGTAACTTTTTGAGTTAGCAGATATTATTGCAATCTGTTCAAAAAACAAGTGTTATACAAACTGTTATAAAATGTGTTATACAAACTGTTATAAAGTGTTATACAAACTGTTATAAAAAGTGTTGCACAAAATGTTCTTCAAAGTGTTATACAAACTGTTATAAAAAGTGTTATACAATTTGTTAAAAAAGTGTTATACAAAATTTTCTTCAAAGTGTTATACAAACTGTTAAAAAAAGTGTTATATAAACTTATTAAAAAAGTGTTATACAAAATGTTTTTCAAAGTGTTATACAAACTGTTATAAAAAGTGTTGCACAAAATGTTCACAAAATGTTCTTCTTCAAATTTTTATACAAAGTGTTAGAAAAAGCGTTGTAAAAACTTTTCTTCAAAGTGTTATACAAACTAAAGGGGCCTCGGTGAACTAGTGGATAGCACACTGTCCCGCCAAACAAGAGGTGTGGGTTCGAGTCCCTCTCATGTACTTAGCATCACCCTCCTAGATAAACTAGTTTATGGCGTAGGATTTGAAATTCACCCACGTAAAAAGATCTTCAGTAAAGGAAGCAGAAATAAGGGCAAATAGTGCTTTACACTGTGATCCTATAGGGTTATTATAAGCTGTTGGAATTAGCAGATTGTAATTTAAAACTCTTAAGCAAGATTTTCAGCTAAATTTTTAACTTTTGGAGCAACTTTAAAAGCGAAACCTGAGCAAAACTTGTGCTGTCAGGAATTTTGGGGAGGCACTGGGTGCTGTTGTGTGGAGCTGTTGTGTAGCTGTTGTGCAGCTGTTGTGGATGCTGAGTAGCCGTTTGGCTTCCAAGCCGGGCGACTGGCGACCGGCGGCCAAAGCAAACTTTTCAATCACCGCCAGATCCGGCGAGTCAACGTCATTGCCAAGGCATTAAATGAGAAATGTTGCAAAGTAAACATGCAGCAAGTGCACTGGCTTCAACAGCATGCGGCAGGCAGGGTGCATGTGGCAGGGTGCATGTGGCATGGGGCCAGCCCCTTTGGCCACCCGTTTGGCAGTCAATCAGCGAGCAGTCAGCGCAAAATCAGAAAAAAAAGGAAAAACCTGTGAGGAAAAGGGAAAAAGGATGAGGGGGAAAGTGGGAAAAAGAGGATGAAAGGAGGGAGAAAGAAGGGGGAACGGAGGGAAAAAGGAAAAACTACTAGTGAAATGAGTAAAGAAAATAAAAACTAAAGCGCAAGGAAAATAAATACAAATGCTACAACGCACTATGGGAAATATCGGTTTGAAAGATAGATCTTAAGATTTAGCATATACTTATTATATTATTATCATTATATGGCCATAACAACCCTATTGGATCACAGCCTGAAGCACTTTTTTCCTTTATTTCTGCTTCCTTCACTGAAGAACTCATTTTTTACGTCGGTGGATTTCAAGTCCCACGCCACAACCTAGTTTTTCTAGGAGGGTGTACTCGAACTCGCACCTCTTGCTTGGCGGAACACTGCACTATCCACTGGACCACCGAGGCCCCATCCCATGACATATATATTAGTAACATAAATATAAAAATTTTGGATTTTGGGCTTATCGGTTATCGATTATTATCGGGGCTTACTAGGCGTAATTTTAAAACTAGAGTGACCAAATTTCGTATGTGATCACGTAAATCGCAATAAAAATATATTTTTTAATATTTTTTTGTCCACACCTTCTCCACCCCCGTAAATAGAAAAATGTATATAATTTGAACAATTATTGTTCAATCAATTTCTAATTAAAATTGTGTATATATGCTCAGGTTCTTTACATATTCTGAAAGTTTCATAACGATCGGAAATATAACACAGAAGTTATGCAAGGAACAGTTGATATTGCAGCGGGTACTCTGGCAGTGCGCAAAAGCAACGTTAGACTGTTACTATGTTTCCGACAGTTTCTCCGGCAAATTTTATTTTTAGCAGGGAACTGTCATATAATAAGTTGGGATGAACAAATCCAATTTTTATACTCTGTTGGAAGAAAAAAGTACATTCACTTTGTTCGCAACTATGTCATGAAATTGGTTTTGCCCATTTATCCCAAATTTTCTAACGTATTGAATCTGAAAGCTTACACACTCATAAGATTCGTTATTATCTACCGCTCGACTAAATTTCTTAAGGATCGCACTTCTATATCAAACAGCTGCAATATCGGTTTTGCCCATATTTCCCATATTTTCTAACATGCAGCACTGACAGTTCATATACTCCCAACATTTCTTATTATCTACCGTTCCACAAAATTTCATAAGGATCGGACTGCTATAAAATACAGCTGCCATAAAACCGTATATCTGTTTTGCGCATATTTCCCATGTTTTCTAACATATTGAACTAAAATCTTACACATTTCCAAGATACGTTATTATCTACCGCTCCACCAAATTTCATAAGGATTGGACATCTTTATCATATAGCTGCCATATAACCAAAAATTGTGTATGCCCATATTTCGCATGTTTTCTAATAAATTGGACTGAAGGCTTGCATACTCTTAAGATTCATTATTATCTACTGCTAAAAAATGTTATATAAGCCATTAAATAACTCCCAAAAAACTTCCATTTATACCAAAATTTCGGGCTCTTTGCCCATAGTGCAACGTTTAAAAACAGACGAAGCGTGTTGAGTTTTCCGAATCGGGATCGGTGGGTAGTGGCAGAGGAGGTGCTGGCAGTGGTCCTGAGAGTCCTGTGCAGTCGTCGGGCGCATGTTGCAGACATGTTGGCAACACTTGCCACGGGGCGACCGTGCAACTGTGCAACACGAAACACGAAACTCGAAACAGAGTTGAGAACTGAAAACTGTGTGACAAATACAAATCACTTTAGATTTATTTGATGAAATTGTTTGATGATGTAGAAAAGGATTAACGCCAATGATATTTGTGTAACGGTACAGCGACGAGGCAACAACCGTGTGCAGCAGCTGCAACAGTGGCAGCCCACTCCTTGCCACATCTCTTCAGGACCCACTCTCTAGCCCCCTCTATCCCTAGTCAACAGCTACAAAATTGATTTAAGCTAAAGACGAAGATGGAACATGACAGTAATCAATGATGAATGACTGCACCAGGGTGCGCCCCCCCTCAGGGGGCGTGGCAGTTGTCAGGGGTTATAGGGGTATAGAGGGTTCTCTAGTGCCATTGACTTTATGAAATGTGTGTTACAAAAGTGAAGATGCGCCCTCTCCAAGTGCATCTTGAGCTTTAAGCACCAAGAATATCTAATAAAAGAGTTTTCTTTAAGGAAGCCGTATAACAGTTTGGCCATATAAAAGTTGTAGCACAGTTACCTTTCGTAACTTGTATAACTATTTTAAAAATTTCAACCAATTTTGTTGGAAAATAGCAAAAATTGTGCGGAGAACATGAGTATAGAGGACAAACCTAAAATATCTAGTAATGCCCTTTGATAGGCGCCTCAAGTGGAGAACCCACCCACCCACGAGCCACATAAGTAAGCTGAGGATAGGACTAGGCAGCTGTAGGTGGGTACTAGAAGAACTATTATAACTAGAGAAACGAAATCTGGCATGAATGATGCAAGAAATGTATTTTCTCAAATTCGTTGTATTATCCCTCCTCTCCCGTACATCAAATATGTTTGATAACAGATGTATTTTTTCATTTTTTAGCCCCTATATTCAATAACAATATTTTGGAATATATTTTGAGCTTATATTAAATATTTCAAAACAATCGGATCAAAAACACAGAAGGGAGAGCGGTTGACGCAACGTCGACTTCAGCGCGTGCTAAATTTCCGAAAATTATGAAAAATGTCTGAAGAGCTTCTGAAAAATTTCTGAAATTTTCTGCAAAATTTCTAAAGATTTTGTTGATTGAAGAATTTCTGAAAAATTTCTGAAGAATATATAAAAAATCTCTGAAGAATTTATGAAAATTTTCTAAAGAATTTCTGAAGTATTTCGGAAAATTCTCTGAAGTATTTAAAGAATTTCTGAAGCCTATCTGAAAATTTTCTGAAATATTTGAAGAGCTTCTTAAATAATTCGTAGAACTACATTTTTTTTTTTTTGAAAATTTTCTGAAGTATTTAAAGAATTCCAAAAAAATTTCGGAAGAATATATAAAAAATCTTCGAAGAATTTCTAAAGTATTTAAAGATCTTTTGAAAAATTTCCAAGTATTTTAGAAGTTTTTCTGAACATTTTCTGAAGTATTTAAGTATTTTAAGAATTTCTGAAAATATTGTGAAGAATTTTTAAAATATTTCTGAAGAATTTCTGAAGAATAAATAAAATAATTTCTGAAAATTGCCATAAGCATTTCTAAAGAATATCTGAAGTTGTTTTTTGAAGTATTTGAAGAATTTCTGAAATATTTCTGAAGAATATTTGTTGAATTTCCGAAGAGTTTGTGAAGAATTTCACAAGATTTTCCGAAAAATGAAAGTGAAACTCTAAAGAATTTTTGTAGAATTTCGAAGAATTCGTAATTTGAGTTTCTGAAAAATGTTTAATAATTCTGTTAACTTCTTTAAAAACATTTTTGTTTTTTTTTTTTTTCTGAATTCCTTGGGAAAACAGCTTTCTCCCGCCTAATGAAATTTCGAAGAAAAACCTCTAGACACAGGGCCAATTGCCCAATCCACTTTCTGCCCCGGGAAGTGTCCCAACTGTGGGTATTTTATGCTTTTTCGTATTTTTCTCGTTTAACTTTTTAATAAGCTCCTCACATCAAAAGGAAGAAGAAGAAGAGGGAGAAGAAGAGGACAACCCACAGCCCAAAGACCAAAAAAATCAAGGCATTATTTTCGAGGCGTATTCAAAATTAAATTTGGGCAATGGGCAGTACGTAAGGAAGTTGGCATTGGCATTGTTTAAGCAGTAGATGAATGATGCGTTCTAACCTTAAGGAAGGGGGGCGTGGCGGGGATGTGGGTCTTGAGGTAGAGGAGGTTGGGGAGGTGATGCTGGTGTGGGGTCTATGGAGCTACCCCTCGCGGCTCGTTCCAACGGTTATGTTGACTGACTTTAATGAAATTAGATTGATTTTATGCTGACGTCCGGTTTTGAGCGGTTTTCCAGCGTTTTTTAGCTTTTTATGCTCTTTTCGAAGAAAATGGTATATTCACTTTGTGCGAAAGTATGTAATGCATCGCAGGAATAGTCGTAGAGTTCCAAGAGTTACCTTCAGAATGGTCAGGAGGACGAAAGAAATTGATTGAGCCATGTCCGTCTGTCCGTCCGTCTGCTTGTATGCAAACTAGTCCCTCAGTTTTTGAGGTATCCTAATAAAACTTTCTCTTTCTCGTTCTAAATATTTCTCGGAACCGATCGGATCGGACCACTATATCATATATACAACAGTTTTGTCCATATTTCTCATGTTTACCAACATAATTGACTGAAAGCTTACATAATCCCAAGGTTAATTATTACCTAACACTCTACCAAATTTCATAAGGATCGCACTTCTATATCATACAGCTGCCATATCGGTTTTGCCCATATTTCCCATGTTTTCTAACATGCAGCACTGAAAGTTCACATACTCCTAATATTTGTTATTATCTACCGTTCCACAAAATTTCATAATGATCAGACTTCTATATAATATAGCTGCCATATAACCAAAAATTGGTTTTGCCTATATTTCGCATGTTTTCTAACATATTGAACTGAAATCTGACACACTTTCACGATTTGTTATTATCTACCGCTCCACTAAATTTCATTAGGATCGGACTTCTATATCTTATAGCTGTCATATAGCCATGAATCGGATTTGCCCAAATTCCTCCAAACTCGGGCGCTGTGCCTTCGAAAAGAGTATGAAAACTTCGGCGCTCCGAAGATAGTTCTTCCCCACTTGTTTCCCTTTACTACTGGTTCTTCCTTTTCTTCCTTCTTCTTCTTCCTATTTTTCCAGCTACTGCTTTTACGGCTACTTATTCATCAAGTTGAGCGACTGACTATATAATTTAATTTTTGTGTGTAGTAAAAATAAATTTTTGATAGATGCGTTGCGCTCGGGCAGCTGCTACGCTTTCATTTTTACGACCCTGGCAAAGTCAGGTGAGGTTGGGAGACGCAGCCGGAGACGGAATGGAGACGGAGTGAAGTGGCGTAATTCCGAGCCGTAGTCGTAGCCGCAGCCGGAGACGCAGCCGTTGGAACTTTGGCTCGGTGGATATTTACGACATATTTTCGTTTGGCGGCGCTGAAAGCTATGCTACAATTTTATGGCCAGCAGCTGGGAGCTCGATTGGTGGGCGTGGCCGTAGTGGGGGCGGTGGGCGTTGTTTGGACTTAGGGGGGCTTGAGGGGGGCGTGTTGCATACGCTTAGGCGCAGAGAGTGCAAATTAAAGTCGGCTACAGTTAACACTTGACAAAATTATTAAACTTTATTAACCTCTTACGCTGTCTGCATCGGGCCCGGGCCCATAAATTCCGGGAACTCCGAAAGACAAAGAACAGCCACACACACACATGAGTGTGTGTATGTGAGATGTGTGTGTGTGTGTGTGTGTGTGTAGGTGCACTGCAGCCAATTGGTTAGGGGGCAGCCACTTGTAAATTATGGCCACCGTCGCCGCCATTGCTGACTTTGACTTCACGGCGGAACGCTGCATCCGTAGCACGGGGGCTGGCGGCATCTTGGCAACACGAGGCGGTGACACAGGGCGAGGGACGTTTCAAAAGTTAGTGTGTTATGGCCATAGCAACCCCATTGGGCCAAAGCCAGAAGCACTATTTGTCTTTTTATTCTGCTTCCTTTACTGAAGATCTTATTTTTACGTGGTTGGATTTCAAGTCCTACGCCACAACCTTGTTTTTCTAGGAGGACTCGAACTTGCACCTCTTGTTTGACGGGCCAGTGCTCTATACACTGGTCCTCCAAGGCCCCTCCAGTTTGTATGACACTTTGAAGAAAAGTTTATATAACACTTTTTATAACAGTTTGTATAACACTTTTTATAACATTTTGTATAACACTTTTTATAACTGTTTGTATAACACTTTTTATAAAAGTTTGTATAACACTTTTTTTAACAGTTTGTATAACACTTTTTATAACTGTTTGTATAACACTTTTTATAAAAGTTTGTATAACACTTTTTTTAACAGTTTGTATAACACTTTTTATTACAGTTTATATAATAAATTTGTTTTTAACAGTTTACAATATGGGAATTATTAATGAAATTCGTCCCAAATACCACGTTTTCGGGAAAATTTCATTATTGTATTTGGACGTGTTTGGATGTCTGGAGCAACAACTAATACCTTTTTCCTCCTTCTTAAGTGTCAAGGTACCCGGTTATATAACGTCCACGATAAACCCAAGCTCTACTCGCATTTGGATGATAATCCAAATCCATCCTTTCGACCTCTTCCTCATAATTGGCTTTAGTGTTCAAAGCAGCCAGATTTGTAGCAATCCAACAATTACCATGGATATAGCGATGACCATAGTGATACGACCGCCTCAAATTCCTAAAAGCTCGTCAAACCAAATAAATCCTCTAGGCAGAACTCGTATCCCCAAGGATACATCCGGTTTCGGCTTCATTAAACTCAGAGATTGAAAAACAATTATATCCATTTTCCCATTATTCAAATAGGTCATTTGATCAGGGAAATCCAGTAGGTCTTTTCTGAAACTGATTTCAGTTTAGCGCATTGAATGGATCGTTGCCCCAGACAGTTTTCCTTACAGTTTATGATGATTTTTAATAGAGTTTGCCAGAAAATAGTGTTTGTATTATAGGTTTCATATGAATTCATAACCAATATCATCAGTCCAACTGTTTATCAACTCGCACAGGTGTTATAGAATTTTCAGTATATATCTGTGGAAAATCCCATTCATAGCGTTAAACCAAAGTCCTCATACAGCCCTCGCAGTTGCCCGCACATTTTTCTCACTCTGGCGACAACTCTGGCCAAAACAGTTGGGGCCAAAAAGCATTGGCCGTTGGCTTTAAGTTGTTTGCCCTCTTCGAACATTTGCTGCAATTTACTTATTTGCCATTCGGATTGGGATTCGGATTGGGATTGGGATTGAGATACGCCCGCAAAATGGGTTCCCCAGCTGCACTTAGGCGGGCGAAAAGTGGAAAAGTGCGACAGTTTTTAAGTTCATTTTCCAAAGCAAACACATGTGGCAAATGTAAAATTGACAATTTAGATAAATTTCAAGATCATTTCATAAACTGCAGGGTTGTCAACATATTTCGTTTGGCAGGGTTGTCGCAGCTCGACTGTGCATTACTTTATCTAGGGAGGAACTTGGAATTATAAAAGAATTGTAATTGATTCATATTTTTAGACAACCAAAAGAAATTTTGTAGGGTTGTCGCTTGCTTTAATGTTGCCAAAATAATGTTTATTCCCTGCTGCTACTGCCAGGGTTGTCACTCTCAATGCTTTTGGCATTTCTATAGCGGTCAAATTCATACATGGCTTCCCAATAAATTTAAATACTTGAAAGACTTTTTAGGGTTGTCACCTGTATATTTAAAGCTTTTTTTACTTGTTTTTTTTTTTTTTTAGATTTTTGCTTATCTTGATTAACAAAGATCCATTTATATGTGATATATAAATTATAATATGCACCCAGAAGGGTTGTCACCTACTTCCAAAAGAATAAATAATTGTTTTAGAGAAGTTTATAGCCTTTTATTAAATAGCTGAGAATTTTTATGGGTTTTTAGTTATTTCAATAAAGGATCGAAATTTTCAATTGAATTTTCTGCGCAAATAAATATATAACATATTATAACAACCCTATCGGGTCACAGCCTGAAGCATCTTTGTCCAAGTGGAAGACTGGGCTTCCATCACCTGGTCTTGCCAATGCATCCGTGGTTGTTCTCTCCGATTTCGATTTCCTACAAACAAAGATATTCTTCAGGGTTGTCATCTGTATATGTAAATCATTTTAGAAGAATATTTTGATCCATTTATGCGTGATATTTTGCTTAGAATATCAGCAGGGTTGTCACTTTATGCTAAAATAGAAACCTATTGTTTATAGGTTGGATAGCATCATTAATGTAGATATTTTCATGAACTTTTCTTCTTCAATCTAGAAGTTACAGCATTTTAAACCCTAACTGTATACTGAATAGGGTTGCCAACTGCTTTGGGGAAAACTTTTGAAGAGAAAACTCTAATTATGTGCTTTAAATTGTCATTAGTCAATTGCATAAGATATATGTAGTATCACTAGTAAAGTTTATGAACTGCAACTGCCAGGGTTGCCACACACACACAGGGGTTATCATTTGCAGCATAATTTATATATTTTGAACTATCGAAAAAAGAGACAGTTCGATAAATTTGGCCAATAATTCAATAAACTTGCAGTATCTTTGCCCCATAAACTTGCCAGAGTTGTCGCAGCACACACACATCCTTCCCTCTCTGCCCCTCCGCACACACACACCCTCCGTTTGTGCCATAAATTTGCACATTACACGAAAAGTTAACACGAATTACCGTTGTAAGTGCGCAAAAATTACAATTGTGCTGCACGGTTCGAGCACACAGACCGACCGGGGGGACAGACGGGGGGACGGAAACTGTAGGCAATGGCCGACGGAAGCAGAGGGCAGCCATAGTAAAATCGAAAGAAGAAGCAGCAGAAGCAGCTGCCCGCTGTGTTTATTGAATGACCATAAATTTTGGAACATTTAAGCCCAAAGCCCGTTGACAAATATGGGAAAGTTTCATGAAAATTACATTCCTTAAACTCTGAAAATCGTTAGTAATTATCGATATTATAGAGATATTATAAAGCCTTACATAAATTATGTAAAAAGTTGATATTTCCATTTATAATCTTTACGAAAAAACAAATAGTTTATTTATAGGGTATGTAGGGATGTGGAGAAGTTAGCACTAAGGCGTCACTCAGAAGTCAATGGGAAACCGCATGGTGATGAGGAATTCGAATAGGTCATCTCCGCCTGTCTTTGTGAAGACAATATATTAGTTTAAAGCTAAGGATTAATCATTTCGTACTTTACAGATGGGTCCTAATGAAGTTCTTAAAAGTGTGAAGTTCCTAAGAGAAATGAGGATTAATTACGGCTCATTGAGGATCATATTGCACTAAAGCTCTTCTTAATTGACCTATTTTCGTAGTCAGCTCAGAAGAATACATTAAATATATTTTTCTTTAGAATTAGTCATCTGCTGGCTGTAAAATTTAATGATCTATATTTTCCGTGTTTATAAGCCGATAACTTAAAAATTTTTAAATTTCAATAAATAATGAAGAAATTTATGAAATAGAAAAAATTTAGTCGTAATCGCTTGAAGGAATAAATGAACAAGTTCTATTTTCAGTTGTATTGCAGCTTTGCGAAAGATTAATCTAATTGGTAATCTAATCAAATTTACCTAAAAAGACTATATTCCAAATTTCATTAGCATAGCTCCGAAATTTAAGAGACTATTTGGCTAGTGACTACTACTTGGAGGTGCCAGTTTGCACCTCTTAAAACTCTTAGGATTTGCAGAGAAACTGAACAGAGGAATTAAGACGGATAATAATAATCGCCAAATATGACATATCTCAAGACCCATATGTATTACACATTGGATATTTGTATAATAAATTCGAAGTATAACAGTTTATAACAAAATTTCATAATAACAATCATTAGATTATGAATATTTTATGCTCTGATATGACGTTCCTAAGTTCTTTCGTGCGCCAAACAACTTCTATTGGAGCTTCGGTGGAGCAGTGGATAGCGCACTGTCCCGCCAAACAGGAGGTGCGGGTTCGAGACCCGCTCATGTCAATAGGCATGATCCTTCTAGAAAAACTAGGTTGTGGCGTAGGATTTGAAATCCACCCACATAAAAATGTTCTTCAGTGAAGAAAGCAGAAATAGAGGAAAATAGTGCCTCAGGCTTTGACCCGATAGGGTTGTTATAGACATATAATAATAAAACAACTTCTTTATCCTAAAAGCTCTACCTATTTGTAGCAGATGCCAGCCGAGTCAACTCCGTTCAAGACTTATAATTCCCAACTAGTGAAGCTACACCTCCTACAACACTACTAAAACCACAGAAAGCTATCAAAAAGGCGCCCAATTTAAAGCCAATTTTTACTATATGCCAAAGCATGTTCTATATTCTATATACCCCATGTCCCACACCTCACCCGCCGCCCCTCTACCAGCTTTGCCCGGCGCCAATCAATTTTTCGGTACGTTTTGGCCACAATTGAAAACCAGATGCCAAATTTTGGAAATGCCGGAGAGTCCGCAAATCGCCAGCAAAACGCCAGCAAAAGCGATTTGGAATCGAGCTAAATGCATTTGGATGCCACAAAGTGACCACAAAATGCCAACTGCATGGCATTCGCGTGCGTTGGCAACAATCTGCCCAATGCCCAAAGAGGGAGGAGAGGTGCGATGTGACGGGATGTGACGGGATGAGATGAGATTGGCAACGCAAACAAAATTATGCATGTTAATTTTAACCAAAAACCAATTGGATGAGGGCAATACGAGGGTCTGTTGGCCGTTAGACAAACATATAGACTATATATATATATATATATAATATAGTATATTATTGGATTTGGGGGTTAATAAGACATGGCTAAACTGGCACACGATAAGTTCCAAAAGACATTTCTTAGCTAAATGGAAAAACACTTTCTCTAATCGAAAGATTTATAGTTATTTTAATCCAAATCTCATAAATCTCATTAAATTTGGATGTTATGATCTGTTCAAGAATGATCTACTCTTATTTTTGAAAAAAAAAAAAATTATCGTAGCCCGATTGAGTGAAAATTCTTAAAATTTGTAAAGCGATAAACTCTAAAATAATCATATAGCTATAACCATATGTAGGGCTTGCCCATATTTACCAAGTTTTCCAACATATTGGACTGAACGCTTACATATTCCCAAGTTTCTTTGTTATCTACCGCTCTACCAATTTTCATAAGGATCGGAATTCTTTATAGCTGACATTTAACCATAAATCGGTTTTGCCCATATTTTCCATGTTTTCCAACGCATTGGTCTAAAAGCCCACACATTCCTAAGATTCGTTATAATCTACCACTCCACAAAATTTCATAAGCATCGGACTTCTATATCATACAGCTGGCATATCGGTTTTGCCCATATTTCCCATGTTTTCTAACATGCAGCATTGAAACTCCACATACTCCCAAGATGTGTTACTATCTACCGCTTTACCAAATTTTATAAGGATCGAGCTTCTATACCATATAGCAGCCATATAACCATAAATCAGTTTTGACCATATTTCCCATGTTTTCCAACTGATAGAACTGAAAGCTGACACACTTTAAAGACTTGTTATTATCTACCGCTTTACCGAATTTCATAATGATCGGATTTCAATTTCATATAGCTGTCATATAACCAAAAATCGGTTTTACCCATATATACCATGTTTTCTAACGTATTTGACTGAAAGCTTATATGCTCGTAAGATTCGTTATTATGTACCGCTTTATCAAATTTCATAAGGATCGGACCACTATAACATATAGTTGCCATATATCTAGGAATTGTAAACATTAGCTAACTCATGCATATTTTTCGATTCTGTTATATATAGAAGTAGGTGTGCTTAGTTTAGTAGAGAAAGTGTCGGATTCATAGTCAGGGGTCTACGGTTCAATTGGTGGAGTTTTGAACTCGTAATCACAAGGTCATCGGAGGATGATGAGGATCAGTGAGGCACTCTACCTTCGAAAAGAGTGTGAAATCTTCCTTACTTGTTTGAGTTTTGAAACAGAAACGGCAAAAGTAATCAAAATTTTGAAGCAAATAAGAGATATGTGGGGTGTACATGGGATTATAAACGAAATATACCTGATATAATGCTGAAGTAGATCAAAATCATAGGACTTATCATATGGTCCATATATGTATGTTATGTGTTTCATATGCTGGGATATGATATGGTATGATATCATGTGCTGAGTGCAAGGTGCAGATGCTTCCTTGGCTGGGTTCCTCCTGCTCCTCCTGCTCCTCCTGCTCCACTTGACTCTCCGCCATCCAATTACACAGCTTGGGAATTTGATTTAATGCCAAAGCGTGCGTGTGTGCGTGTCATGTAGACACGGTAATTTTTCAGGCAATTACACGAGCTCACAGTGTTCCGGGGGAGCAGAGGCAAGATGGGTGAAGGGTGGCAGGTGGCAGGTGGCAGGCAGTTCTTTGGGGGGAGGGGGACACTCACCCCTATATCATACACCCACTCACATGATAAATTTCACCTGCAAGTAAAATATTATTCAAAAATCAGTTACGCCACGCCCTGAAAATGGCAACGCCCTCGCTTTGTGGAAAATTTATTAGACCCGGCATTAGAAAGGGCAACCTATGTATTACCTAGCTAACACCCTGCCTCCCTCCCCCAGTCCCAGCTTGTCGAGCACTTAAGAAATGTGAAAAAAGTGGAGAAACCAAAAGAAAAGAAAAGCGTTTCCCGAGAACCCTTTCCACTTTCTGGGTTTCAGGTTTTCAGGGTTTCAGGGGGGAATTTTCACTTTGGCTTTGAACTACATTAAGAAAATCACTCGAAACTCAGCTCAACTGCAGCTGCTGGTCGAATTGAATTGGATTTATGGCCCTGCCTACCCGACTCTGTGTGTCGCGTGGGCGTGTCATTAGCTCTATATACACACATATATACCATATAAACCATATACTCTATAAAGAAAGGAAAAAAGGCATCCGAAATGTTTTATTGCATGTGTTTGCCATGAGTTATGCGTGGGCCGCAACACGAGATTTACATTACGTACGGAGCGTCTTGCCTGGGAAATTAGCGAACCGACGCACCACCCAACCATCCCGAACCCTCCCGAACCACCCAATCCCCCACTCCACTCGGAGCCATTCAAGCAATTTCAGCAAGCATCTATATAAAAAACACATTCGCATAAGTTAAACTTCTTTAAAACAATTCACACACACGCACATAGCACCCACGGCTCTACGAAGACAGCTATAACTCAGCACTTGTAACGCCTAGAGTTATTAAATTTGGTATGTAATATCGTCTATACCTTATATAGCTCAATTTGTCTTAATTTATGTATTCAGTTTTTATTTTTACACAAAATTTAGACAAAATGTAAACCATCAAAATATAATAACTTCAGCTAATTTAAGCATAGACATGTTGAAATTTGGTGGAACGTTAGATAATTCAGAAAATAAAGTACATGTAACATTTTTATTCAATGACTTAAACTCTATGGGAAATATGGGCAAAACTAACTTTTTGTGGTATGGTAAAAATATAGGATCTTTTTGAAATTTGCTGAAGCGATGTATAATAAAGAATATTAAGGGTCTGTTAGATTTTATAGCAAGAGCTTGAACATCATGGGAAACATGGGAAAAACAGACTTTTATTTGTATGGCTGCCATATAGTATAGGAATCCGTTCGATGGAGCAATTGATAAGAAAGAAAGTAAAGTGTGCGCCAAATTTCATTTCCATAGCTTCGAAAAGATTGCAAATATTCACTTGGTAACAAAATTATATAGTGGTTCATTGCTCCTGACAAATCTGGAGGTAAATTTTATGAATCCACGATCCTTTCCCCTATGCATTATAAACGTTTGACCAAAGTTTAGAGTTTTTATTGCCGTATATTCCACGTTATTAAACTTGTTTGATTACCATTCGATTCTTCTGAAATTTTTAGGATAATTTAAGAACATAATTAATTAATAATCCTGAAATTTTCACAAGATTAAGTCGGGAAGTTAACGGGAAAGACATGATAGTAAATAAGTCTATGGGCAGGGCCTAGCTAGAGCAGTAAGTGAAGAGGTGTCCCGCTAAAACAGGAGTCCTGGGCTCGAACCCCCGAAACCCCATATTTAGAGCATGACCTAATATGATGCCTAAAATTGCGACAATATACGAACGTTGTCACCGCTATCTGCGATACAATCACCCTTCCCAACACAGGGATAAGTTGTATCGGACAATCATGAGCTAAAACAGGAGTCCTGTGTTCGAACCCCACACATATTTAGAGCATGACCTAATAAAATGCCTAAAATAACGTCAAGATACGAACGTTCTCACTGCTATCGGCAGTACAATCAGTACCCTTCCCATCACAGGGTAAAGTTGTATCGGTCAATCATCAGATTGACTGAGAATCATATTAGTGATAAGATAACCAAACCAGAAGTATTCTTTAGGAAGACTATTTTAGAGTACCTCAGCTACTCGGAGGAGTATATGGGTAAACAGTTGGTAAATTCTTTTCAAAATTCCTAAGAATTACAATTTGGACCTCTGAGAATGGAATACTTGAAAGAGAATTTAATTCTCAAGTCCTTACATAAACTTAGAGAATTAACTACCTAAAAGAACACTCAAAAAAATATACTAAACACATTTTAACACTAAAAATTCCCTCACTTGGAGCGAGCTTTAACCCATGACAGCCCCCACATAAACAAAATGCATCCATACAATTTTGGCAATGAAATGAAAAACAATAAAATCGGATTGTTCAGTACGGAGTGGGCACGTTACAGGACACAAGGAGAAGCTAATGTCCCGACGACAACCATCAACCATCAACCATCAACCGGGAATCATCAAACTGGAACCATCAAGCGTCAACCATCAACCATCAGTCGTCAAGCATCAAGCTTGAAGCGTGAAGCCCCATCCAGGGGGTCTCTCAGGTGGCGGCCATTAACACATTTCCGGGGCGGCTGTCATATCAAATCTCGGCGTTTATTTTATGTTTGATTGAAACTCTGATTAATTTTGGGTCCAGGCTGGTTCCGGCGGGGCACGTTCCGTTGCCCAATTCTCGGTTGGCTGCGAAAAAGTAACGCTAATGGCACAACAATACATCGTGCCACATCGTATATATCGCACATCGTATATTGCCACAAACATCGTGCCACACCGTTCCGAATGGCCCAAATTATTGTTGTTGTCAACACCTTTTCCGCCGGAACAGAGGGAACTGGGTGGAACTAGGGGGAACTAGGGGGTCTGGGGGTCTCAGGTGTTGCCATCGCGCCCGCGTTTCATTTGTAATGAGCACAACGAGCACAGGTTGAGTGTCGCCTCCGCGGGCCGCACCCCGCATCCTGCCACGTAGCGCCCATTGCTTACAACCAGACACATCCACAGACCCAGTCACAGACCCAGTCCTAGTCACAGTCGCAGGCTACGGGACAACAAGGACGACCATAACCTCGTTCCACATATCCTGCAAATAATCTGTCATATGTGCCATGTTGCGCCCTACTTGAGCTCCTACAGGGCATATGCATTCCACGGAACTCTTCAAATCCTATGCGAAATACCTCAATATGGTATAGTATAGTATAGTATATAGTATCATACAGACCAAACAGATCGATATATAATCCCACTGTCTTCGAATCAAAGTGTCCAATATCATAACTCTACCCAAACTTCACCGATTTGAGTCTGAAATATCTCTAAATACTGGGATTATGATACAGTTCAATTTTCTCTCAATTTCCTCAATAATTCAAATTTTTGAGATTTTGGCGGTTTCTCTGAAATCCTAACATTCCTTTTTTTCGACTTCGCTCTTCCATAATTCTATCAAATCTTAATCAACTTAAGTGCAGAAAATCTCAAAATACTCGGATTATAATACAGTTCGCTTATCTTCAAAAATTCAATTTTCTTTAAAAATTCAATTTTCTTCAAAAATTCCATTTTCTTCAAAAATTCCACTTTCTTTTAAAAATTCCATTTTCATCGAAAATTTAAATTTCGAGATTTTCTTAAATTTCAAAATACTCCCAAGTGCCTTTCTCAGACCTCGAACTCTCATAGAATCTAACCGGTTTCACTCAGAATGTGGAATATGACACAGTTCAGTTCATCAAAATTCTATAAAAAAAAATTGTGGGGAATATTGAGGGTTGTATGAAACATTAAAAACCCACCAAGTACTTCCAACTGTTCTAATTTTGCCAAAACTCAATCAGAATACCTCAAAATTCTCGGATTTTTATACTTCATTTGCGTAAAAAATTCAAATTTATATATTGGAGTGTTTCTGAAATCATCTAATCCTATCAAGCACCATTTTTCCGATTTCAAATTCTCAAAACTCTGTCAAAACTGAACCCATCTCAGTTTGGAATGCCTCAAAATACTGGAATTATCATAAATTTGTTTTTCACCAAAGACCCATGTTTGGAAAATATTCAAATTTTTGGAATCATTGACGGATTTCCGAACACTTGATAATTTTTTCAGATTTCAAAAATCTGCCAAAACTCAACATATCTCAATATGGAATTTGTCAAATTTCTCGGATTATTGTAAAGTTTTATATTTAAAAGTTTTTGAATTTTATAGATATTTTGGGGTATTTGATATATTGATATAGGGGGCCTAGGTGGATCAGTGGATAGCGCATTGTCCCACCAAACAAGAGGTGCGAGTTCGAGTCCCGCTCATGTCGATAGGCTTGAAAAACTAGGTTGTGTCGTAGGACTTGAAATCCACCCAGGTAAAAAAAAAGAGCATAGTGCTTCAGGCTGTGACTCAATAGGGTTGTTATGGCCTTATTTCCGACCAAGTGGACTTCTTCTAAATCAATATTATTTCGGAGCAAATCATTTCAGTTCAAAATTTCTGAGATAATTTGGTATTTTGAAGTCTCTCGTGTTTTTCTTTCTCTCCGGGACTGTTTTCCCTAGCTCAAGTAGAGCTCTATTGGATGTCAGCTGGCCGAATCTTTGGCCTATTTCATGATTATCACTTGGCACGTCTTGAGCTTATGGTTTATAGTTCAGTTGTGCCGCTGTGGCGCCACCCGCTGAACCAGTGAACCACTGGGAGCCCCCTGAACCCCCCTGAACCCAGCCCACTCGAACCCACACGCAGCAAACTAAACGGTAAATTTGTTGATGTTGTTGTTGTAGTTGTTGTTGCTTTTATAACTTTTACGCGTCAGTCGTTGTTTATGCGCACTGCGTGATCACATTTATCATCGCACGGAGGCGACACATGACTCGAGAGGGGCATGGTGGGGGTTGGAGGGATTTGGAGGGGGTGTGGCAGAGCCAGAGGCAAGGGGGTACCAAGTGTTAGCTGCAAGCTGCAACTCCAAAAAACCTGACAACTCATCCATCAATGTCTTTTCCATTTGTTTGTATTTCACAGATCCTGCAACAACTGAAAAGTTATCGATTAATCGATAAGTGAAATTAGTACCATCCTCCCGTAGCTGTCAAAATCTCAGCAGTTTGTCCGGCGTACAAGGACATTATGCTTAAAAGCTGGTAAGATGTCGTGCCCATAAGAAAGTTAAAACAAATAAGAAAGGATTATCTTCGGCACGCCGAAGATTTTATACTCTTTTTCGAACTTACTGGTAGATAATTGCAAATCTTGGGATTATGTGAACTTTCAGCCGAATACGTTTAAATACATGGGAAATATGGGCAAAACTGATTTATGGTTATATGGCAGCTATATTATATAGTAGTCCGATCCTTATGAAATTTGGTAGAGCGGTAGATAACAGCAAACCTTGGAAGTATATATACTTTCAGTCCAATATGTGTGAAATTATAGGAAATATGAGCGAAACCGTCTTTTGGTTATAAGGCAGCTATATGATATAGTAGTCTGATCATAATGAAATTTGGTGGAACGGCAGATAGTAACAAATCTTAAGAGTGTGTGATTTTTGAGTCCAATAAGTTAGAAAACATGGCAAATATGGGTGAAACCGATTTTTGCTTATATGGCAGCTATATGATATGGTATCCGATCGTTATGAAATTTAATGAAGCTATATCTTGGAAGTATATATACTTTCAGTTCAATATGTGTGAAATTATAGGAAATATGAGCGAAACCGTCTTTTGGTTATAAGGCAGCTATATGATATAGTAGTCTGATCATAATGAAATTCGGTGGAACGCTAGATAGTAACTTATCTTAAGAGTGTGTAAGCTTTGAGTCCAATAAGTTCGAAAACATGGCAAATATGGGCAAATCCGATTTGTGGTTATATTTCAGCTATATGAAAACCCATCTTTATGAAATTTGCTGGAGCGTTAGATATTAACGAATCTGCGGAGTATATTAATTTTCAGTCAAATACATTGCAAAACATGTGAAATACGGGCCCAACCGACTTTTGATTATATGGCGGCTATATGATATAGAAGTCCGATACGTTCGGTTCCGACAAATGTGCTCACGACTAACAAAAGAAAGCTATGCATTAAGTTTGATTAGAATACCTCAAAAACTGAGGTACAGACGGTCGGACGGATGGACAGACGGAAGGAGATGGCTCAATCGATTGCTTTTGCCATCCTAACAATTCTGAGTATAACTTTTGGGGCTCTACGGGGTTTCCTTCAAAGCATAACATTCCGTCGGACAAAGTGAATATACCATTTTCCTCGAGAAGAGTGTAAAAAGCTAAAATAGACACCTGGGACAAGGGCAAAGACGCAGCCCGTGCTGCAGTTGCATCTACTGGGGTAGAGCAGGGCGGACAGGGGCAGGCAGCCAGGTGTACAAATGGAGACGGAGTGGCTCCGGGAGTGGCTCCGGCAGTGGCTCCGGCAGTGGCTCCGGCAGTGGATAGCCGTAGCTAAATAAGTGCAGCTCAGTACAGCTCGTTGGCCAATCCAGTGCCACAAAATTTATTGACTTTGTCGTGCTCCGGACGACGTCCTTGCCCGGGTCCTCTTCCCGGACCCCGGCCCGGGCTATACGGCTGTGTGTGTGTGTGTTGTCAGGATGTGCCGGGACATCTCGCTTACGAGGCCTGAACCAGCTTGTCTTGTCTTAATAATTTCACTTCTTTTGCTAAATTAAAACCAAAGTCCGGCACATAAATCCTTGGAGCTGTTCGCATGATGAGACACGGCTACTCATGATGTTATGGGCACATCAAGTTATCAGGGCGGCAATTAGAGGGGTTTATGCCCGGAACATGCCATGAAAAGAATTCTAACTTCTTAAACTCAGTCCGAAATAACTCATAATACTCAGATTTTCTTACAGTTCCATACCCAAGCAATTTTATAATTGTAAAAAATTCAAATTTTTGAGATTTCTGGTAATATCTGAAATAATTTCTTGAAATCCCAACTTCCGACTATCTTAGCTGAAGAGGCTCAAAAACTCACTTATGCAATTCGTTTTTCCATCCCAATTTTGGGGATTTTCTGAATTCTTGAAATCCCTACTTTTTCAGACTTCGAACTCCTAGTTTTATCAAAGCTGTATTGATTTCAGTCCGGAATATCTCAAAATAATCGGATTTTCATACAGTCCATTTTCATCAAACTCCCATTTTCTTAATTATTACAAATTTTAGATATATTGCGTGATTTTCGAAATCTTAAAGTACTGCCAACTGCCTTTGTCTGGGTCTTCAGACTTCCAACTTCAGGTTTTACCCAAGCTCTATCGATTTCAGTCCGGAACATCTCAAAATACTCGGATTTTCATATAGTCCATTTCCATCAAAATCCCAATTTCGTAATTATTACAAATTTAAGATATATTGCGAGATTTTCGAAATCTAAAAGTACTCAAAACTACCTTTGTCTGGGTCTAAACTCTCATAGCTCTGGCAATTTTTAACCGAAATACATCCAAATACTCGGATTATCATAGGGTTCCACAGTCCATTAAAACCCTATTTTCCTTAAAATTTTAAATTTTCGGCATATTTGGATTTTTCTGAGAAAAAAATTCTACCAATCTGCCCTCTGCCGTAACACAGTCAAAACTTAACCAATTTCATGCCTGAATTTCTCGAAATAAATGTATTTTCTTACAGTTCGATTTCCATCAAAACCCCATTTTCGTACACATATAAAATTTTAGACATAGAGGAAAGATTTTTGAAATCTTGTAGTCCAGTCAATCACATTTTTCTGACTTTAAGCTCCCATAACACCGGAATACCCCAAAATATTCCGATTATCATAAAGTTCGATATTGTGTTAAACCCAATGTTAGGTTAAAAGTTTACATTTTGGTTATGTTTCGGAGATTTTGTCAAATTTTGAAATACTACCAGATATTAGACAATCGTATTTCTGTAAATACCCATTGGGTCAAAGCCTGAAGCACTATTTGTCTTTTTTCTGCTTCTTTCACTGAAGAACTCTTTTTTTACGTGGTTGGATTTCAAGTCCTACGCCACAACCTAGTTTTTCTAGGAGTGTCATGCCTATCGACATGAGAGGGACTCGAACTCGCACCTCTTGTTCGGCGGGACAGTAAGCTATACACTGGTCCACCGTGGCCCCCAGATTTCGATAAAGTTCTGAAAATTTCTAAATGATTTCCCCCAAAAATTGTCTCAAACTGTTCATGCCACAAACGTTGCAAGTGTCGCCTGGGCCTCTGTGGCTCCTGTTGCTCCGATTGCTCCTGCTGCTCCATACATCACCTGGGCTGGCATTTACAACTTGGCCATCCGCATTTATGTTGTTGTTTATGAGCACGTGTAATCACTGACCAAACGACATGGTCCATGGGCCACTTCATAGTCAACTGTGCCTGAGGAGCAGCTCCTCCTCCTCCGCCTCCCACTGCTCCTCCTCCTCCGCCGCCCACTGCTCCTCCTGGGCCGTTTGTGACGATTGCATTGTGCGGCGGCAGCCATGGTAACGACACCTGTCCCGCCCACCCACTTGACCAGTCCGGGCACCCATCTGCCCACCTGTCCACCCGTCCACCTGTCCCCTCGGCTCGGTTCATTTATTGTTTCATGGCATGTGATGTTGGCACCGGCCAATGGCCACGTCACCGACACTTGGGCACTTCAACTCGGATGACTCCGGATGATGCCGGATGATGCCGGACTATGTTGTCTCTCCGCCGTCCCCGCTGTCCCCGCTCGATGCATTATTGTAATTGCAATGCTTTTGCCTCGATTGTTGTCGTTGTTGTTGTTGCTTGAAGTGTCCTTGTTGCAAGGTGCTCGAAAGTGCCGTCGGATGCGGATGAATCAAGTGCTTTGGTGTTAAATCCGGATATCAGCATTGCCAGCAGCAGCCCAACGGGCATCGGGCATGGGGCATCGGGTATCGGACATCAAGCATCGGGCATCGATATCAAATTCATCAAATAATGTCAAATTTCAATATTTACTTTTCATCAATTTCAAGCGACACTCGAATCGAATTTTATCGATAACAAAGCGAAGGGGCGTTGGCCCCACGGGGTATATGCTGTGAGTTTATACCCTTTATGCTGCTTGTGACGCTCTCGTCCTACTATGGCACATTTTAGTCGATTTCTGTTATCGATTTTATTATCGATTGATTCGATCGATTGATAACAAAGCAGTGCATTGGCCCCATGGGGTATATGCAGGAGATTTTATACCCTTTATGCGTATGCAGAGCTAATGCTGCTTGTGGCGCTCTCGATTTCTGTTATCGATTTTATTATCGATTGTTTTTGTCATCTATGAATAGATTGTTGTCATCGATTTTTAATCGAATATCATTATCGTTTTCGAATCGATTGTTGTCATTATTTATATCGCTTGTTGTTATAGACTTTTTACCTGATTGTTGTTATTGATTTTCAATAAATTCGCACTTGATTATTGTTATCGATTTTGTCTAATTTCATTCGACTATTGTTATCAATTTTTCCCCATTTTTACTAGGTTATCGTTACGATGTTTAAGATTTTTAATCGTTTTTTAGATTATCAATTATTAGTCCATTTTCACTCGATTAATGTTATCGATTTTCAGCCATTCAATAAAAATGTATATATACGATTTATACCATGTGTAGTAGGACCTATATGCTAATTTTTCTGACTCTAGCTTTAAAACTGTACATGATATGAGCGTTTTTATCGATATTATAGTTTTTATAACTTATTGCCCTATTTTTGATGCTATCAAATTTCTAAGAAAAAGCCTTCTAGGTTTGATATGTATTGAGCTATGTGCCAATTTTGACTTCATTATCTTTAGTTGGTGCTTAGATATAGAATTTTTATCGAAATTTATTGGAGAAGGTTAAATTTTATCGATAAATTGAATAATATGTGGGAAGTATGGGTTAAGTATTGGATTAAGTGGGGCGTTAAGAGCGAAGAAAGTTCCAAATATCCATCAAATTTTTCAAAAAAAAAGATGAATGAAATTGTAGATATATTTAGATTTCTCCGATATTTTAGCTTTTTTCCAATAATCGCAAATTCTAACTTAAAAGAGATTTTGTTTCCGAGCTTATCGTATGAAAAAGGCCTAGATATAAGGATAAAGGATGAACTTTTATAAACTTCTTCTGTCAAGCAGATCGTACATCCTTGTCAGACAATAGCTTTAACTCAAGAGCCCTACGTCCAAGCTGTTCCGGGTCCTTGGCTTCCGTCGGGGTCTGTTAATTTATTGAACAAGATGTAAAGCAATTAAACTGATTGGAATCGGTCCGAGGGTGATTAAATTTATGTAATCAAAAGCTTGCCAGCTGCCAGCTTGACAGCCCCCCGAAGGTGTCCCAAGGAGTCAGGTGAGGAGGTCCTGAGAGGAGGTTTTGGGATGTGGGATGTGGAGAGGGTCAGACAGGACAGTTTGCTGAGTTTGCCAAGTTTGTTTCCAAATCCCGTGCCAACGGCAGACGGTATCCTGCCTGCAGGCGGCATATGCATACACCTGCAGGACGATCGGCCGGACGGAGGGACATGGAGTGCTGGCAAAAGGACATGCGAGGACCATCCTATAGACATATGTAGCCGTAGCTAGGACAACATGTGAATGGGCGAATGGGCGCATTCCTGAGAATTTTTGTGAATTGAAATTTTTGAAATTTCCCGTCAGTCGTCAGTCGTCTGCCAGCGGCTGCAGACACATTGGAATGCCGTTAATTGTTGTTGTCCTGCACAGTTGCACCCTGGACAGGATATTGGAAGTGACGGAGAGTGGCAGAAATAGAGTAAACGACTGCGAAATACCCTAAAATATACTTATAATAACATAATACAATCACACTAACACGCACTCATCACGTTATGCCGCCTGCTTAGCGTCTTCGGCGTTTCTAAGGGTGCATCTTCAGTTTGTTTTGTGTATAACTTCTGTGTTTATCATGCGATTGCTCTGAAACTTTAAGTGTTTGTCAAAAACACCACCCAGATTATATGTATAAAAAAATCAAATTAGAAATCATTGAATTGCAACAGTTATTAATATTTTTTATTTACATTAGAAGGTGAACAGTAACAAAAATTTGAAAAACTATCATCATATATGAGTTTCAACATGATAATTGACTAGCTGACCATTCTTCTTGTTCTTTATTATGCCCATTCTTCACGGTTGGCCCATTTATGACCAAATCTTCATTATACAACTTCCATGGGTATTAAACAATCTTCATGGAACTTATGGTAAAGTTTTCAGATATTATCACAAATATATTAACGTCGAATTAAAGCATCGGCACTCAAAATTTTGTGAACTTTTTCTACATCTTTTACTTTTACATCATAAAATTTCCATGTTTATAATGCGAATGTTTTGAAATGTAAAGTATAGCTTAATGATAATGTCATAAAAGTACAAATCGAAATAGATTTAATACATGTTTGGAAATCCAATCAATCTGAAATTTTTAGGATTCTCTGATGACATTGTAATGAATATATATATTTTGGAATTCGAACCATTACGATAAGGATTGTAGAAAATATAAGCACTTCTTTAATTTGGGATGACCAATTTAGGATGGAAAAAAAATTGGATGCCACTTTCTGTATAATCTCCATGGGCACTCACATACCAAATTGTATGACTTTACTAGGAGGTAATAAAGGGTATATCAAAATTTTGGAAAGTCTTCTATACCTATATATATATATATATATATATAAAACTATATTCATTTTTGAGGCAATATCTTAACAAATGCAAATTGTATAGCTATTTGATCGACAAAAGACTCAAGTTTCACTCGATTTTCGTATGCCGTGAAACAAACTCAAGAGATCATAGAAGGATGGAAAAAATTCGGGATGCCAATTTGTTTATAATACTCATGGGCATCCATAGAGAACAATGCTTATCGATTAACAAACGAACGAGGCGTGACATCCGAAATTCGAAAGAAACTCGATCTGCGTACGCTTTATCCCAATGTCTGTAATCCCTAGTCTTCGGACGGACAGACGGACATAGCTATATCGACTGAGCTCTAGTTCCTGATTCTGAATATTTGTACTCTATGTGGTGTGTCACGCCTCCTGCTGCTTGTTTTATAGGATCCAACATAACCTTATAAAAACACTCAGTTTCATTTGGCTTTAAATTTAGTGGAAATTTCCCGAACTCAGTAGTCCGGGAGAGTTTACTTCGGATTTCAAGTGCTCGGAGAGTTTCATTCTACTTCCAACGCTCGTCGAATAAAGTCGAAATCTACAAATTATTTTCGTATTTCCTCTCTAGAGATATTTGTGTTTTTCGTTTTTCGTGTCTTTTGATTATCGTATATTTTTTTTTTTTCTTCCGAAAAAAAATTTCGTCCAGTTTTATAAAAACGTTGAACACACTTCTCTCCCTTCCGATTTAGCCAACATGTCGAATTGGAATATCTTCAGCACCGTTTTCCAGCTGATGCGCATATCGGCCATACGGGATATGTTCAAGACCGCCGTGAGCTATGTCAAACGATATACCTCTCCGGCCCTAGACGTGGTCGGCAATCGGGTCAAAGCCGGCGGACACGAGGGCGCCTGTAAGCCGTGCAAGCCGGCGCTATCCGTACGGGTCGGCAATCACTTCCGGGCCTGTCGCCAGCACATCGAGAAGATCCGTCGGGCGGCCGTAACTCGCAAGCTCGGCAATTTCACGAGCAAAGATATGAACATCGTGAAGCCCGAGGAGAACCCGGGCAGCCCCAAAGGCGACGATGCCACCGTTGTCAATCAGTCGGAACAGGTGGACCTATGTAAGACCGCCACAAAGGGTTAAAAACGGGGGAACACATTTTTTTGGATGGGCAACAAAAGCCGTACGTAAGTTCTTTCCGACATCAGCCGATAGACCTCAAGCCCCTTACCGGTTTTCTCTATTTCCAGCTCATTTTTGGCAAATACATTTTAAAAATTGAAGTGGAATTTCCGGAATAACTTTTGTCACAATCGAAGTCAAAATTTTCTTTCAAATTTTGTGCATTTTTGATGTAATATATATATATATATATATAAATGGTTCTAATCAAATGATATATCGCTGTTAGCTAAAATTGCAATGTTTTCTTTAACCCTTGTGCAGCGGTATGGGTCAAAGTGGTACATTTTGTCTATCCGATCTATAGCTGATTGCCTAAGAGCATATTGACTTAGTATCTAAATAGTCTTCATAAGATAGGGTTACAATATATAGAAAATCAGAATATTTTGACATAAAAATCTTATTTTTTTTATTAGATTGATAGATTATGAATATAAAGTCTATGTATCTTTTTTTTTTAAGTTTTTATAAGGATTGGTATATAATAAAAGTCTATTCGATTATTATCTGAATCTGGGACTGTGGGTGCTTTTTGCTCTCCATGAATCGATCAATTTTTTGACTTCATCATAATTGGAAAACTGCTGGAAATGAGATATTGATCGAAAAAGATGATAATCAGATAGAACAATATCTGGGCTATACGGCGGGTGGGCGTTACTTTTCAACCAATTGTTTCCAAGTTAGTTTGTCGTGTTGCAAAATCACTTTGTCATGTCTATCCGAAAATTGCGGCCGTTTTTCTTGCAACGCTTGGTTCGAACGCATCAATTGTCGTCGTTATATCTCTCCCGTGATGGTTTCGTTCATCCCACCCAAAAACAGTGCTTGAGATTGGATCCATGGATATTCGGTCTTGGCGTTGATAACGTTGCGATCACATATTGAGATCGCTGGAGTATAACTCCCGTAAGCGTCTTTGAGCAGCAGCAGGTTTCTGCAAACGGAAGCAGAACAATAAAGCTTTCCGCAAATTGTGTTTATTCGGCACGAAAGACGACATATTGAAGGGTCTTGAAACGTACGCGATGAGAATCCAAGCTATGATATAATGCATTGGCGCGAATAGGGGTTTTGGTGTATTCGCAAGCAACAGACCCTCATACAGGCTTCTCATAGAAAATCTTTAAAACTAATTACAACACCTAATATAAGGAAATTTGCCGGAAAATTAGGCCTTAAATAGACTTTTCGTGTAGAGCAAAGAGCAAACCATTTTTATCTTTAGAAATTTATAATATACAAGCCCAATGGTAGCTTACATATTATATTATGTTCCAATTATCATTTGTTTGTTTATTGGATGAATAGTTTGAGCAGAAAATATTACAGTGTAAGATTATATATATAAGCTTAGCTAATAATAAAACAAGATAGAGTGCTGCGATCGTTCTGAATTTCTTAGGATTGGTTGATGACATCATCATAAATATATATTTTGCAATTCGAACCACTATGATAATAATTGTAGAATATATAAGCATTTATTTAATTTGGGAGGACCAAATCAGGATAGAAACAAATTTTGGATGTAACTTACTGTATGGTATATATGGGCACCTACATACAAAGTTTCATGGCTTTAGCATGAAAATTGTGACTGCCATACACATTTCGTCACTTTCCGGGACAACGGAGGGGTGTATCAAATTTTTGCTGAAGTTTCTAATCATGACCCTATGTACCGAATTTGGTGTCGATTTTTATATAAATGCAAAAGTTATGATCAATTTATCGAAAATCGTTTTTCTCGATTTTCGGGCGAAGGGGGCGTGGCATCCGAAATTCGAAATAAACTCGTATTGCGTATGCCCTACATGGATCTTCATGCCTATTGTGAAGTCTTTAACTTTTATAGTTTCTGAGATCGGCGCGTTCATACAGACGGACGGAGGGAATTGGTGCTGATCAAGAATATATATACTTTATGGGGTCTGCCACGCCTCCTTTTGCCTGTTAAATACCTTCCAACAAAACTATTATACCCTTCTCCGCATTTTTCAAATTTGATTAGAGCATAATTAGCGCTGTTGCCAAATTTCACTTTCTATATAAACTGGCGTATTCCCAGGCTCTAACTTGTTTACCTCATTTCAAATACCTCGTAAGTACATAACCCATGCTTCAACGATTTTGAATTTAGTTTAATTTGCTCTGTTGCCAAACTTCACTACTTATAAAACAGGGTATTTTCGTTAATATACATAATGTATATCTATAATATATCTTACTTCTAAGCTAAATTGAATTATAACAAGCGCTGTTGCCAAATTTCACTTGCCATGTAAACTGCCTTAAAGACAAATCCCAACTCTGCGACATTTCAAGTACCATTTGCTTAATTAGCGCTGTTGCCAAACTTCACTAAGGAAATCAGCTGCGCCCAGTGCTTTCAGCCTGTTCGGGCATTGTTCCCAAATATCAATTTGGCTCGTCAAATTCAAATTTTGTTAGTTCAAACAAGTCGTTTGTTTGACTGTTGTCCATCCTTTGCTCGGTTGCCAAATTTCAGGGTATAAAAAAGTAGTATAATAAAAAGTTATATTTTTTAATATTGTTTCAAATTTTGAAATTTTCAAGTGAATTTCCACATAATTTTCGCCACATTTCGAAATGCAGCTGAAATGCAACGCGGGGCCACTTGTGGGTTAAGTGTAATTACAGTCGACTGTTAGTTAACAGCGCGCTGTTAGCACAAACAACTGTTGAGCGAGCAAGCTTTGTGAGGAGAGCCGGAGAGAGCGAGAGCATAAGCGCTGCGTCTCTCTCGCTCGCTCTCGCATGGAATTGTTTGTGCAAAAAGCAAAAAAAAGCCGAAGAAAAGCAACAAAAAGTCAAAGCAAAGAACGCAACTTACAACAACAACGACAAGCCGAGGCTTGCGACAGCTGCTGCAGTCGCCGTTCGCTGCCGGCGTCGGCGTCGCGCGGCGCTCTCTTCGCTGCTGGGGAAAGAGCAGTTTCTCAGCAACCGTCAAGTCGAGTCCGTGTCGCGCGGTCGCTCGCTCGTCGTCGTCGTCGTCGTCGTCGTCGCCGTCGCCGTCGTCGTCGTTGTGTGTTTGTTGTTTTTTTGTTGTGGACAATTTGTTAATAACTATTTTTTTTTCCCAATTTTTACTGTTATTTATTATACTGGGTTTTTTTTGCCACTTTTTTTTTTTTGGTGCGTTTCTAACGGTCAAAGCGCAGTGGGGAAATTTTTTGAATTTTCGCTGCCAATGTTAAAGTTAACAGCGCGCGCAACAACAATAACAGCAAGTGCAGCTGTAACAACAACAACAACAACAACAATAACAGCTGTTTGCGCAAATTTTATGTAAAAACAAAAACAAAAACTAACAGCAAAAGAAATTACCGTTTTACAACAACATAAACTACAGCTTAACAGCCTCTGTCCACGTCGCCCCCTAACCGCCCCCCCCGCGTTTTTTCTTGTGCCTTTTTGTTGTTGTTGTTCCGCTGCCTGCGCAGCTCGGCGCTCTCACGTGTCTGCGCCGACTGCGACGCCAGCTGCAACGCCGGCAGCATTTGTTAAATGCAAAGGAAATTCCCATGCGAACGTTTAGTACATTTTCCACAGTTTATTTCGTGTGCCGCCTACTGTTACTGCCCCCGCCAGCCGCCCACGCCTCCACCAGTGTTGCCACACTTGCAACTGCAACTGCAACAGCGAATGCCACTAGCGCTGCCGCTGCCGCTGCCTCTGCCGACGTTACCGTCGCCGTCGCTGCTGCTGTAGGTGGCGGGCGATTATGCAGCTGTCGCACAGTGGGCCGCATTCAATTTCCTTGGCATCAAATTGCGCTGTGATAAGCTGCGCTTAGAGACCGACAGTGAGAGAGGGAGAGCGCGATATAGAGAGTAAGAGAGAAAGGTGAGTAACTGAGAGAAAGAGAGAGCGAGAGTGCGTGTGAAAGAGAGGCTTGGTAACGTTGTTTGATCACTTTAATTGAAAAAAAAAAACAAGATAGAGTGCTGCAGTCGAGAGTGCTCGACTGCGGGTATACCCTAATCCCAGTCAACGATTAAATTCACCTTTCATACAGACGGACAGACGGACATGGCTAAATCGACTCGGCTATTGATGCTGATCAAGAATATATATACTTTATGGGTTCTGTCACGCCTCCGTCTGCCTGTTACAAGCATTCCAACAAAACTATTATACCCTTCTAACCATTTTTCAAATGGAATCAGGGTATAAAAACAATAATTGATTATTTTTGCAAATAAGCTAAGCTTTCTGATAAAAAAAACCCCATTTTTTATTATTATATGGTATAACAACCCCATTGGGTCCAAGCACTATTTCTCATTTTTTCTCCTCCATTCACAGAAGAACCATTTTTAGGTGGGTGGATTTCAAGTCCTACGCCATAACCTAGTTTTTCTAGGAGTGTCAGGCCTATCGACATGAGCGGGCCTCGAACTCGCACCTCTTGTTTGGCGGCCAAAGCGCTATACACTGGTTCACCGAGGCCCCATAAATAATGTAAAATACCCCATAACATTTTCAAAATGAAATGAATTTTTGTATATGGTAAACTTTTAGGTATTTTTCCTTGATCAAAGATGAAAATACCTCTAATATATAAGATTAAAGTTTCCTTTGGCAAACATTTCTTGGGGTTCCACTTTTTACTCGTTAGAGCCAAAAACTGTAACTATAAAGCATATTTTGATGTTCTTCATTATCTATTGCTTCACAAGGATCGAACTAATATATCCAAAAGTCGGTATTTTCCATATTTCACATAATTTCAAGTTACTGCATTTAAATTTGACGTACACGCAGTATTCTAAGGTACCGCATGATCCACCAAATTTCATCGTACTACTTTATTATAAAAGAGTCAAAAAACGCATTCGTTAATATTACGATTATCGAACTTATACAATGCTTTTATATACAAAATAATGCATAATATTTATATATTTACACGGTTCACAAATTTTGACAGATATTTCATAGATATTATAATCATCGTTCACAAAACTATATCGGTGTACTATCGCTAAAACGATACTTTTTCAGTTCTATCGCTGATGAATATCGTTTTAGTCGCTAAAGTAGAAAAAGGTTCTTTCAAAATCATCGTATATATCGTATGACATTTTTACCCAAGCTTCCTATCTCTATCTATCTCCTAATTATTTCAATGTTTTCCCAATATATATAATATACAGGGATAGTTTTGTATTATTTATGAACTTACTGGTTTCTGGCGTTACGCAGAAGAGTTAAAGCTCCATATTGTAGTACTTGGCTATATGGATGCTACGATCATATGATCAAAAGAATCGATTACATTAAATATGTTTAAAATTTTAGTCTCTATGATAACATGTTGCTTATCATCGGAGGGTTTATCAGAAAAACAGAACCGAGAGATCTCTGCATAGTATTGTGGGCGATATATCGGGTATTAACAAGTCGATTGTTGTGAAATGTTGATGATTATTCCTCGAATATATACCTGATCTAACCTAGAGACGGTTAAAAATGTGTGCAAAGAGTGTTTTCCTGTTTACTTTGGATTGAAAAAATTATTATAGGAAAGAAAGTCCTGTTTACTTTGGGCTGTTGAAAAAGTTGTCTTTTTGAATTAAATTTGAAGCTTTTTCATTGAATGGTTCGGCGTAGGGTGGGGGTATGCTGGGGGGATCTGTACTTTAGATGATTATGTTTTATAACAAAGCCAGGTCAGAATTGTGGGGGAGATGTAGGAAGGGAAGGAGTAGAAAGTGGATGAGTAGTAAGGTTGCTCAGGTTGCATTTTGCAATATTCTCTCCAAGTGCGCTATGGTCCAGTATGGTCTATCTGTACGTCTGTGGGCCCTTCCGTCCGTCCGTCTGTTCCTCTGTCCGTCCGGGGATGTGGGGGGCGTATAGCTACAGTGTCATCAATAAGTATGTCAACAGCATTAGTTGGAGAAGATGGGATGGGATTGGGATTGGGAAAGGGATAGGGTGCATCGTACCCCCTGTAGTCGGAGGTGCATTTGTCGTCGATGTCGTCGCTCATTTGGGCCAAAAAAAAAAATACCGTAAGGGAGTTACCTAAAAAACCAATGCCCAACGCCCACCCGTAATGCCACGCCCCCACAAAAATAGCGGAAGGCAATGAAAAATCCAGTGAAAAGAAAGACAAATCAAGAGAAAACCCAGACAGACAGTCGGTCGTCGCTTGGTGCAGACATTGTGCACCCGGTAATAGGGCCTGTTGGCCGCAGGGAGTCAGATTTTTTTGGACTGGTGAAGCCAGGGGGGACCTAGGGGGCCGCATAGCGCAATATACCAAACAATTCCATTGATTTTTCTTGTGGGAAAACGACTCTAAGTGCGAGCATAGTTTGTTGGCACAAAAGCAAAAGGCGCAGGCCATAGACATAGACATAGATATAGACATAGATATAGCCAGGGAGGCTACCAACCACTTACCGACTTTTCCCCAACCCCCCTGGTACACCCTTTTTTGCGGCTGTTTGTTCGCGTCGTTGAACTTTTTGCAACATGCTGCTTGGGTCCTTGGGCCTTGGCTGTGCTTCCTCGAACACAGTGGCAGCTCTACCTTTTACTTCCTGTTTTCGTAACCCCCGAGCCGACTACGGGGTAGACTTGATCTTGTCTACGAAACGGAATTTATGTTAATTTGGTGCTACATTCCTGGAACCATATCCTTTGTCTTATTTGTTTAGCTATTACTTTGTTTTGGTTGCGGCTTCGTTTGCCTTCCTTTTTTATACCCTGTAAACATTAGAAGTGTGTAAAAAGGCGGTATGATAAGTTGGTGTAAATGTATGACACAGTCTGGTCTGCGATCTTCTATCTGCCCATAGCTCTGTTAGATGTGTGTCTGTCTATCTGTCTGTCTGTCTATCTGTCTGTCTGTCTATCTGTCTGTCTGTCTATCTGTCTGTCTGTCCATCTGTCTGTCTATCTGTCTGTCTGTCTGTCTGTCTGTCTGTCTGTCTGTCTATCTGTCTGTCCATCTGTCTGTCTGTGTATCTGTCTGTCTATCTGTCTGCCTATCTGTCTGTCTGTCTGTCTGTCTGCCTGTCTGTCTATCTGTCTATCCGTCTGTCTATCTGTCTGACTATCTGTCTGTCTATCTGTCTGTCTATCTGTCTGACTATCTGTCTGTCTATCTGTCTATCTGTCTGTCTATCTGTCTGTCTATCTGTCTGTCTATATGTCTGTCTATCTGCCTGTCTATCTGTCTGTCTATCTGTCTGTCTATCTGTCTGTCTATCTGTCTGTCTATCTGTC
>JBANCY010000411.1:0-35342 GCA_037040045.1 Phorticella flavipennis | reverse complement strand
CCCGCCCAAGTGTACTTTTTCTCCAACAAAGGGACGGTCGCGGAATCGAGCACGAGACTCGCGGCCTCGTGTATACCACCGATCGGTAAGCTCTATTCGCTGAGCCATCCCCATCCCGACCGGCTGACGCAGTGGTCTAAGCTCTGCTAGATAAATTGCGTGGGGAGTTTCCACTGGGTACTAACAATAGTACCTCTCATAGAATTCATTTGCTTGGCTCGGATGGTATTCTATGTGTTTGTTCAGCGCACTATGGAGAATTTCAGAGAATTATTATATTATTATACTAGATTGTGGCGTAGGATTCGAAATCCACCCGCGTTTAAAAAAGATACATTCCTCCTAAGAGTTAGAATCTCAATAGAAAACAACTTTTTAGTGGATCAGGCAGAATAATTTAGATTTGTTTGGCGGGGTGACCTCGCCCAAGTGTACTTTTGCCAACAAAGGGACGGGCCCGGAATCGAACCCGAGGACTCGCGGCCTCGTGCATACCGATCGGTAGCTCTACTCGCTGAGCCATCCCGAACGACTGATGCGGTGGTTTAAACTCTGGGTGGAGAGTTTCCACTAGCTACTGGGTACTAACAATAGTACTTCTCATGTTGTTCTTTTGCTTGTCTGTGATGGTATTCTATGTGTTTTATGCAATATATTCTTTGGTTCAGTGCACTATGGAGAATTTGATGAGAATTTTGAATTATTTTATTCTAGGTTGTGTCGTAGGATTTGAAATCTATTCAATAGCTTTGTTTAATTCACTGATATTCTATTATTGCCTCCATCACACTTGATGAAAGTCTGAAGATACAGACTGATTCCAGTACAGATAATAAATATAATGAATATTAAAAAAAAAGAATTTTGAATCCCGGCGTTAAAAGAAATCATACTTCCAACCCTATTTAGAAGAATCTCAATAGAAAAACTTTTTATTGGATCAGACACAATTTGTAAGTAAACCTCCCGCTTTACTGACCAAGTGTACCGTTGCCAACAGAGGGACGCGACCTGAATCGAGCCCGAGACTCGCCACCTCTGGCACACCGATCGGTAGCTCTACTCTCTGAGCCATCCCGACCGGCTGATGCGGTAGTACAGAGTATCCACTGGGTACGAACAATAGTACTTCTCATGCTGTTCTTTTTCTTGGCTGTGATGGTATTCACTCTATGGAGAATTTGACACAATTATATTATTCTAGGTTGTGGTATTATAATGATAATAATAATAATAAAAATAATAATAGTAATAATAATATAAATAAAATTAATGATCAGAATTGTAGAAAATATAGGCACTTATTAAATTTGGGTGGCACAATATTATGATGGAAAAAATCACGAGGGAAATTATGATAACGATAGTGGAATATATAAGCACTTATATAATTAAGGGAGGACCAAGTTAGGATGGAACAAATGCCACTTTATCGAAAATCGTTTTTATCGCTTATCGGGCGAAGGGGCCTTGGCGTCCAAAATTTGAAACAAACTCGTAATGCGTATTCTATACACGGATCTTCATGCCAAGTTTGGAGTCTGTAGCTTTTGTAGTTTCCGAGTTCGGAGCGTTCATACAGACGGACAGACATATTACATAAATTCCAAAAGAACTATTATACCCATCTTCCCATATTTCAAATGGGATCAGGGTATAAAAACGAGTCCTGAAATAATAAATATCGTGTTGCGATTCGTTTGAATCAAATTTAAAACTATTTCTTCATCATTTTTGGGTCTAACTTTGTCAGTTCTATTTGAGTTGTTATTAAGTTGTCACAGAAAATGTGAGAAAATGCAGTTCCTTCAACTAATTAATGCAGCTGGAAGCTAAAAATGAAAATCAATTTTCCATTTCCAAATTTTCACATGGAAATTAGCTTTTTTTTTGGTTTCATTCTTCATTTTTCCTCTGATTTTTGATGAGATTTTCAGTTTTATTTCTGGATATTTGTGGTTGCGTTGTTGTTGTTGGTGTTGTTGTCGATGTTGTTGTTGTTGTTGTGTACTGCTCATTAAACACACAAATACTTTTCGTGAGCCTTGTTGTTGTTGTTGTCGTTGTTGTCTGTTGTTGTTGTCGTTGTTGTCGTTGTTGTTGTCGTTGTTGTCCGTTGTCATTCAGTGCAACGCCGCTGTCGCTTGAAGTGTCAGTTTTGTTTCGTGTTCGCGTCAGTCAAGCCGCCAACAGTTTTTGGCTGCCGCGAATTTTGGATACGAAAAACCAACAGACGGGACAGTCGAACAAACAAACTATGCCCGGCTTGGGTGTCCCAAGCAACCTATGGCATAACCGACGACACTCCAACTAACTAACTAACTGTCGCCTGTCGCCTGTCGCCTGTCGTCTGTCGTCCCGACTCTCGCATCTCCCCATCCTCTTTCGCTCCTCCGCTCCTCCCTTCTCTGCTTCAGCTCCTCCAACTAACCCCAGCCCATCTATTCATCCGACTCGCTTTTCCCATCAACCATTCAACCATCTACCATCTGGCCAGCTGTCTCTCTGTCTCTCTGTCTCTCAGTCTCTGTGTCCCTCTATCTGTCTATCTGTCTGTCTATCCGTCTGTCTATCAGGCTTGCCTGCCTGCCATTTGTTTACTGGGGCTGTCCATCTTTTTGTCACGAGTGCTGTCTGCCACGCCTACATTGAAGCGAAATTAGTTTGGCAGTCAGGCCACAGATCGTTACACAGTGGGCAAATGCAGGGAGAAATATAGAAGTAATAATCTAGACATTTTCAGTTTTCGAAACGCTGGAAGAATAGAAAATTGAAATTAAAAATAATATTACAGTCAAATTTCCCAAAAATGAATCTTGACGGGACCAGAAAATCACTTCATTATATATAAACTTCATTATACAGAAATTATACAAACTTGTATTTCAATTGGAACGAAAATGTTGTGTGTTTGAAATCAATTCATAATAGGAAGAACTTCATTGTACAGAAGTTCGCTATAGAAAAGTTCGACTGTATAATTATTCGGCCATAACAACCCCATCGGTTCAAGAAATATTTGTTTATATTTCCGCTTACTTCACTGAAAATTTCTATTTACGTGGGTGGATGTCAAATCCTACGCGACAACCTAGTTTTTCTAGGAGTAGAGGATTGGGGCTCGAACCCACAGTCTCTTCTTTGGCGGGACACTGCGCTATATACTAGTCCACCGAGCCTATTAAAATCTAACTCAAACCCCATCGGATCACAGCCTGAAACATTATTTGCCTTTATTTCCGCTTCCTTCACTGAGGATTTCATTTTACGTCGGTGGATTTTAAATCCAACACCACAACTGAGTTTTTCTAGGAGGGTCATGCTATCGACATGAGTGGGACTCGAACTCGCAACTCTTGTTTGGCGGGACAGTGCGCTACACCGAGTCCCCATAATCAGTATACGAAGTTTTTATAAAGGCGTGCGAGTAGGGATATACTTGTCGCCGATAACATCATACAACCTAAATTTCTACCTCAGTGTATCATTGAAATAAACTTAACTAAGTTCTGATTCAAAAACATTCAAGCTTTGCCTCCGGCGCCTGAGCAGGGGCATAATCCATACCGCAGGGTCTCTCAGTAAGAGTCCCTTTTTTAAATTTGAATAATTTTTTTTTTAATGCAAGTGACAACTCTTAAATTTGACAGCTGTCACACCTGTTTATTCCGATTCTTAAAAATTGAGCACTTTTCGAAATAACAACGCGTTATAATTGTGTAAACTCAATACAAAAATGGTGAAGGTTACGCTGAAACCGTAAACTTCGTCAAAACTTTCAGAAAGTGCATCTAATGTGTCAACCATTCGAAGAGTGCTCAACAAATTTGAAGAAACTGATTCATTAGGGTTGATAAGAATTCACGTATCGGGCGGTCGCTCAAATACTTCCAACTCTATGTATCACATAGCTGCCATATATTTATAAATCGGGTTACCCCATATATGCCATGTTTTTTCACGTATTATAGTGAAAGTGCACATACTCCCAAGACTCGTTATCACCTACCTCTGCACCAAATTTCATAGGGATTCTATATCATACAGCTGCCATATAAGCCCTAATCGAGTTTGCGCATATTCCCCATGTTTTCTAACCTATTGGACTGAAATACTCTCAAGACTCGCTACACCAAATTTCATTATGATCGGACTTCTATATCACATATAGAAGAATCAACGTATCGGCCGGTCGCTCAAATACTTGCTGCTCTAAACGAAAGTACTGAAAATCCGAAAGCATATTTTTCACAACAACTTCAAATTTTATGAAGCACTACGCAGGACCTCCACCTTTAAATTTCAGGTAATGGGTAATTTGTCGGATATTTTATTCCATACCTAATCGGAATATATATTCTTTACCATACGATAAAAATATCACAACACTGTCATAGAAAAAGTAATCTCTTACTGAGACGCACTACATTATCAATATTACTATATGGCCATAACAACCCTTTAGGGTCAAAACCTAAAGCACTATTTTCCTCTATTTCTGCTTCCTTCACTGAAGAACACTTTTTACTTGGGTGGATTTCAATTCCTACGCCACAACCTAGTTTATCTACGAGTGTATGCCTATCGACATGAGTGGGACTCGAACTCGCACCTCTTGTTTGGCGGGACAGTGCGCTATCCACTGGACCACCGAGGCCCCTGTCACCCTATATTACGTTCGAAATTGTACAATGCATCTCATATAGTGTTCTCTCCGTACTTTAATAAGTGGTCTGAACTTTGGTAAGCTCGAATTAACATTGTATTGTACTTGGCGCCCGAGTAGGGATAGCTGTTATAGGAAAGTTTTATGGGTAATATCAATGTTAAGTTGAAATTTTTTGATAAATTCGGCTTTTCTATTGTCTTTTCTAATCTATAAAAATCCATTTATATTAATTAAAAACTCATTTTATAGGCATATCTTTAAATTAATTTACTTATTTGAAGAGTTGACTTAAGACTTTAAGATTTGAACTGAGACCTTTGGCTAATTTGATAGTTTTCTTGAATTTCTCAGCTTTTGACCACTGTGCAGTGCCCGTTAAGGTTTGTTAATTAGCTCAGCCAAAAACGGCGGCTGAAAATCTATACGAAATTTCAGTTTTATTTTCTTTTTTTCGCCGTATTTTTTTATATTTTTGTTGTTTTTGCCATTTGTTTGTTAACTTTAAGATGCAAAAGGCGATAAAAGTCGAGGGCAACATGAAGCGCTACAACAACAACAACAACAACATCAATTAACAAGCGCGACGACAACAACAACAACGGGGCGCTGAGGTCGTGTGGGTGGGTTTTGTGGGTCAAAAACTCAACTGACTCGCTGTGTGTGTGTGTGTGTGGGTCGGGGTCGAAGTTGTTGTCTGTGTCGTTGTCGTTGTCGTTGTCGGTGTCGGTGTCGGTGTCAGTGTCGTGGTCGGGGTCTTTGGCTGGTCGGCTTATCGGCACTGAGACCATCTCAATGACTTACTTAATCACATAGAGCAAATCTGGTTACAGGATATCCGCTCGTGTACGGAGGCCATCAACATCAACAGGCGTTGACGACAGTACAGGACCTTTGGCAACAACAAACAAACACTCTTACACACACACACACACACACACACACACGTTTGCTGGACGGAAGGACTAACGTGCAACGGCGGGGCACAAAAGGAGGCACACAAATTGAAGCTCATCTACTTAACGCGGCTCGCTCGCGGCTGGCAACGTCGTCGGCGATGTTGTGTCCTGCGCGCTCATCGTGTTGCCATATCCTGCGGCGGCCCAGTACTCCGCCCTGCGCCCACACCTATCTCGTTTCCGCCAACGCCAACGCCAACGCGCACATGCACATGCCACGGCCTGCCGCCGTCTCTGTCTATCTCCGTGTGCGTGTACGTGTGCGTGTGCGAGTCTAAGGATAATCTTTGGCATAATTATTACAATGTCACCATGTTTCGCCCGGCTGTGTCCTTGTGTCCTCGTGTCCTGCTACTCTATTGCCGTCCTGCCGTCGTCCTGCCGTCCGGCTTTCGCAATTTTTCTGCTCATCGCCATCATCTCATTTATTGCTTGCGGTGTTTGACACGTTCCCTTGTGGTTTACAGCGTGAAATAAGATTTTCCTATGGCCAGGACATTTTCCTCGACCGCTGCTCCTCCTGCTGCTCCTTCTTATTCCTTTTCTTTATTATGATTATTTGCGCTTGTGTGCGTGCTGCCCGCTTAACAAGTTACTATGGTCGGGGCTAACCAGCATCTCCCCCCGCCTTCCTCCCAGTTGCTCCTGCTCTGCCACCTGCAACACTCCTTTGGCCCCGTTGGCCACGGCGGTCACAAATGGGCGGTGACCTGCAACGTCAGCGCCTGGGTGAGATTTGGCTCCAGGTTCAAGTCGCCAGTCGTCCAGCTGCTTGACACTTGCCTCGTCAGCGCCGACACTTGACACACGACACCGAGACTCAGGGCCAGCCCGAGCTTTGCGCCAGCTCCAAAGCTCCTCCTGCCCTCCGTGTCCTGTGTCCTGTGCGCTGTGCGCTGTGTCCTGTGCGTTGATGCGTGCTCACATACTGCTCCTGCTGCTCCGGGTTCTGCTGCTTCTGCCATTAATGTGGCTGCCTCAAGAGAGCAAATATCACTAGGCAACAAATTAAAAGAGGAAACAAAATGGAGAAAAAAATCACACTTATGTGGTCAAGAGCTGACTTGATTTTATCCCAGCCAACATCTTTTTCAGATATGAAATTGAAATCGAAATTGAAATATGCCCCGCAAGTCTTTAAGAATTTTCACAGAAAACTTGAAGCTAATCGCTGAGTGAATCGTAGAATCTTAAAACAAGAGCTGCCCAAATATTATTATTATGATCTTTTCGCGTCAAACACTGAAGCACAGTTTTCCTTTATTTCTAATTCTTTTCTTCACGCTTTTGTTACGTGGGTGGATTTTAGATCCTACGCCACAACCTAGTTTTTCTAGCAGGGTCATGCCTATCGACATGAGCGGGACTCCACTGGTCTACCTGGTCCGATTCTGGTTCGTCTATATATTGTTTATAACTCGAAGTCCACATTCTGCTTTACTTACAGGCCATATTATGGCTTCGAATGACAGTTATTGCCTTTATTATATGGCCATAACAACCCTATCTGGTCACAGCCTGCAGCACTAATTGTCTTTCCTTCTTCTTCCTTCACTGAACATTTTTTTACATGGGTGGACTACAAGTCCGTGGCGTAGGATTTTTTCTAGGAGAGTCATGCTAAGTACATAAGTGGGACTCGAATCCACACCTCATGTTTTGCTAGCCCATAGAGGCCTCCTCCTATGACTGTTGCTATACATAAAATATTTGTACACTCCGGGGACACTTATATTATTCACTTTTTTTCAATCGGATATTTTAGCAAAGGTGCGGTTGAATCGGATTTTCCCGACCGATATAACAAATTATCAATAAACAATTTAAGAATTTCACTATTAAAAACTTCGGAAAAAATATAATACAACATTTTTTTTGGTTGTGGACAGAGTCAAAAGCCTTACCATAATATATTCAAAGATGGAACTACCCCTATGAACCGTTTTTGTGGAGATGAAGTATAAATGAACCCGTCCAAATATCCAGAAATAAGCATGAATTAACAGATAATCAAATAATTTTTGCAAAGGTTAATGACGGAAGTCATCATAATAGTTAATATATATCTGAGGCTTCTTAAACAGTAAACTTGCTGTTACTTTTTGGACCAAGATGCAGTTTGATCTTGTGAGATCTTGCATATTAAGTTCGTTAGGGTCTTTTGTCCTTCCGCCAGAAGTTTTTATGATACACAAGTTGAAATAACTTAGCAGGCAAACTTATTTAAAAAAATAGGATTTTCCTTGAATAAGAGAAATTGAACTTTTCTATGGACATATGCAGTGATTTAATCTTTAATTTGATATAAACCTTGATATTCTCAAGCGATGTCAGTCAGGGCAAGACGTGATATAAGCCCTTTTTCCCAACAGGAACAAATATGAATGGTTTCGCAATATTGTTAAGGATATTTTGAATCTTTTTGAGCTCTATAAATGCTCTATAAAATTGTAGCTATTTTATCGATTCAGGGATCAGTGTATAAGCATTTTCAGAGCAAATTATAGGCCCATGTGTAAAAAGTATATATCTCAAAGTATACTTAACTATTATAAAAATCGGAGCTATCTTGCATAGTTTAAGTCTTTTGTTTATTCCAGATAATGTTTATATACAACCACATAGAATCATCTCACATTATTAGAACGGTTTCATGGTGGGTATCATCTGTAGTACCGAGTACCCCAATTGGTACTCCCTACGCAATTTATCAGACAGAGTTACCCTCATTGAAAATTTGGATGCCATTTTCTAAAGTGTGTATGGGCACATAAATACCATATTTCATAACTCTAGCGTAGTAATTGCGGCTATTATAATTATTTCGTTACTTACCGGGATAATAGAGGGGTGTATCAAAATTTGGAGAAATTCAATATTTATTTATAAATGATTACCAAAAAAAACATTTTTTGTTTTGATTGGATGTACTTTGAAATTCTAACTAATTTGAGGTCGCTGATACCTGAAATGGGTAAGTTTGTATGGGTCGATCAAATCCAACCATAACCTTGCTTCTCTCATACAAATTGAAGCATTTCAGGTATCAAACGGGATGAAATAAAGCTCATATATTAAACTAATGATTTTATACCGAGACCCCCATATTTGTGTCAACTTTTGTTTTATGATTTTTTAAAAAAGAAAACATTTTTCGTTTTACAAATTTAAATTTTTTTTTCAAAATTCTTTATGAATATCTCTAAAACTACTTCTCGAGTCAAAAACTAATGTATAGACGGCTTAAAGAGTATAATGTTGTCGATTTATGTAATTTTTTTTATAAGGATTATAGTGAATCGTTACAAGTTATTGCAATATATGAAGTGCAAGTGCCGAAATTTCGAAAATATTCGATATCTCGAAAACTTGACGTGATAGAAACCAAGTGCAGATTCGTAATCAGCGACCACAAATTAGTTAAAAACAGCTAAAAATTTCCCATCAACAAAATCTTGTTCCCCTGTATTATCGAACGAAGGGTCTATAGTATCTTCAAACTAATATAACCTTCATTTCCTTTGGAAATATAACCTTCATTTCATGTGTGAGACAACTAGATCTGTCTTTATTTTTTAATTACAAAAAATTTTAAGTCCTTAAAATAAATTTTAATAATTTTTCGATCGAAAAGAAATTATATTCCGTTTGACAATAGCAGAAGTTCCCTTAATATCAATTTCCTTCCTAAAATATTTTGGAGTAAAATCAGCTATTTATTATTATTATTATTATTATCTGGACATATCAGCCCTATCGGGTCACAGCCTGAAGTACTCATGGTCTTTATTTGCTGTACTGAAGAACTTTTTTTTACGTGGATGGATTCCAAATCCTACGCCACAACCTAGTTTTTCTAGGAGGGTCATGCCTATCGACTTGGGTGGGACTCGAACTCGCAGCTCTTGTTTGGCGGGAGAGTGCGCTATTCACTGCCGCCCAAGGCCCCATCAGCCCCCAAATCAGCTATATTTTTACCAACGTTGTCTTCAAATTTTGGAGCTCGATGTTCAAACGGAGTTGACGATGTTTAGAAGCTTTCAAATTGAAAATAAAAAAAAAATCCAAAAACTGAGAAATCCGAAAATAGATTTTTTGGAAAACCAAAGGAGGAACGCCGGGCAGAGGCGGAACGGAGCTTAGGCCGTGTCAAACAAATTGCCAACAATAAGTCAGTAAAATTGAGCAACCTACCGGAGGCAGGTAGATGTATGGAAACCTAAAGAGCTCGGAGAGGCGGGCAGCTCAAAAACCCTTTCCGGATAATGAAAGTGAGGGCGGCTCAGCTTGTGATTTAAGATAGCAGACAGACGGAGGGAAGGATGGACGGACGGACGAAGAGCAAAGCATCCGGAACCCAATAGCTATCAGCTGACAGGCACCCGCACCCGCACCCGCACCCGCACCCGTACTTGCCACTCGCAAACGGAGACGGCGTGTGGCGGTGACTCAGTTTTGGGCATTGGACTTGACAAATGATGATGAGCCGCACGCGCAGCAGCAGCAACAACAACGACAACAACGACAACAACGACAACAACAACAATATAAAGACCCTGTCACTGGCTTTGTATGCAAATCACCGTTGACACTTGCCGCTGCCACAAGCCGACGTCTGCCCGGCTCAACGCCCGCCCGCCCGCACCAAGGCACTGCGGCATTGCCTTGTTGCAACTGTCTCAGTTACAGGGTACAAAGTGCAACCAGGAGGCAGCTGGGCCTCACACTAAGCTGTCGGCTTTAGCGGCAAATCCACTCGCAGCGTTGCGTTGCTGCAACCTCCGCAGCTCTTTGTGTGTGTGTGTGTTTGTGTGTGTGTGTATCTGTGTGTGTTCTATCATGTGTTCCCATCTGTTCCATGAGGTCGCTTAATATTTAATGCGCTTTTCGCATATCGAACAAAATGCAGCAACAACAACAACAACAACAACAACGTCAAACTGTCATTGTTATTGTTGTTGTTGTTGCATTGACATTTTCACACCTCTCCTCTCCTCTCCTCTCCCGCTCCCCTCCTTCCCGTTCAGGTCAATGAAATGTGTTCGCTGCGGTCGGGTTTTAAGTCACTTTGAGGCTCACCATTTTCACTTTGGGCACTCAAAAGAGCTCAATGACAGCGTTTAATCGCATGTATTAAGAGCAGAGTGCAAAATATCTGAAAATTATAATAATATCAACGGCGCATCGCATAATTGGGGCGAAGAAATATGCATTTTTATACCCTACGCGAAGAAAATGGTACATTCACTTTGTCATTAAGTCTGAATTGATAAGATATGAAAATTAGTAGTGAAAACCGGTCGGCTTTTGTAATCAAATGTTCATTTTCCACATATTTCCCATGTTTTTCCTTATGATTTTCTCCACAAAATTTAAAAATTATCGGACTTCGATAAGGACCAAAAGCAGATTTTGTCCATATTTACCATGTTTTCAAAATATTGATTTGAACTTTCATACACACATTATTTACATGTATTTTACATGGGTTTTAATATGTCAAAACATGACTTAACTATATTTCTTTCTTCAATGAAGGAAGCAGAAATAATGGACAAAAGTGCTTCAGGCTGTGACCCGATAGAGCTCTTATGGCCATATAATTATAATAATAATATGTCCAGAATATTTTCTAAGCGTTTCAAGACAATCAAAATTTAAATAGTAAATAGAAAATTTTGAAGAGTGGACCGTCATTCTATAAATGTATATATATTGATTTTTATCCCTACTTCAAAATTTGACCGCGTTTTTATCGAAAAATCGCTTCCAAAGTCATGATTTCTCCCAAACAAGTAAAGCGATCATATTCAAATCTTTTTGGATGTGATGATTTCATGATTCACCGAGGGATTTTTTTCAAATGCAACTAATTTCTTCAACAAAATATCCGACTTGAAATCATTTTTGTCATAATTTCATTATATTATATCCCTCCGTTACCGAAGTGATATTATGTTTTGATTTTGGATGAATCCTACGAAAAGCTTGGAGGCGTCGTTCGAAATCAGCTGCCAGTTCGAATTTGAAAAAGATTTTAATGGAAAATTCACAAAATATTGTTCCAATGTTGCTCTTTCTTATCGCCAAAAGTTTTAATAAATAAATCCATTTCTTAATATGTAAAATAAGATTAAGTTTCGATATTATACCTTGCTCCTCTAAATATCATAGGATGTTGACCATGATATCATACAGCTGTCATATAACAAAAGTCGATATGGATTGAAATTTTTGGGCATTCTTACAAACGGTTTCAAACAGATATATTCTTATGTATAAAGTATTACGTGGGGGCCTCGGTGGATCAGTGAATAGCGCTCTGTTCTACCAAACAAGAGATGCGAGTTCGAGTCCCACTCATGTCGATAGACATGACCCTCCTAGAAAAACTAGGTTGTGATATAGGATTTCAAATTGAACCACGTAAAAAAAGTTTTTCAGTGAAGGAAGTAGAATTAAAGAAAAATAGTGCTTCAGGCTTTGACAATATAGTGTTGTTATGGTCATATAATAATAATAATAATGTATTATGTACGACATGGCAAATATAATACTTCCCTTTATCCATCACTTTTGGGACTAACCTTTCCAATTCTACTATAATTTGCAGTCTTAGGAGTTTATCTCCTTTTCTTTGTCTAAATATAAGGGTTTTTCCGGGGAGTTAATTAAATTTTTCCTACAAATTTGTTACCATTAATTAGGCTGCATGAATGAAGCCCAAATGGATATGTCCCATAGCTACATCTCCATCTGGGGCACTGTCGAACCAACTATTGCATCATAAAAAATAAATTACGTAGATATCCATAACGTGCTCGGAGCTCCTTGAGTTCCTCAGGAAATTGTCAGGTTGGACAACAGCAATACCATGTGCTGACTTTTGCCCGACCTTCTCCACCGGATTGACCGAACATGCCTTATCACCCTCTCACCTTTTCTATTACGTATTACATCCCTTTTATCACATAAATGAAAGTCCATTTCAAGTTCTGACATTCAATATTTCCGTTTATTATACACATTATAGACATAAGTTGACTTAAGGCTATTTGAATGACCAAAATAAGTCGATAGATCCCATTTATGTCTGTCTGGCCTTCCTTAATAGACCCTAAGTTTTTGTATTTTGAAAAGCCATTTGTAAAGTTATTAAATTTAGATTAGTATAAGTATTATTATTAGTATCTTTATTATTCATCACTCCCATACATTTCGAATAAATCGATCCATAAACACTATGACCGCACGGCACTTTCACAGATCATTTATTAGGAAAAAAATGTAATTTTCTGAAAGTTTCTTTGTCTTATTCTTTTCGGACTCTATGAACTGGAGATTTTTAAAATACGAAATGGAAACATTAATGTTTCATATCTAATAATAAGATAATGCCATCTCAGCAGCCTAACAAAACTGTGCGTGGCGTAATCGGTTCATGTCGGTCGTCCGTTAACGTAAAACATATTGAGTAAATGATTCAGATTTTGATGCTTTAATGCTTAAAATTATATTTTATTTTCAACTTAAATATCTTAAAATGCTTTCGTAAATTATTTTCAACTGTTGGCCATGTCAATGGGTAAGGCTAGCTTTTTCTGGGTTTTCTGTTCACTTGACAAATCAAGCCAAATTTTTGGCTTTCTTTTGTTCAGCCGTGTTTTCAATCAAAACATTTAACAATTGCTAGAAGCCATAGCCAAGCAGTTGCTTCCTTAATTTCATCGTAGTATGAAGTTTTTGTGTGTATCGGAGCAATATTTTCAATTTTGTACACCTTGTATATAAGATTTAGGCACTAACTTCACAAAGACTTGAATTGTTCTGTCACTTCGAAAGTTCACCCATATTATTCAAAGTATTTATGTTGGGACCAAAAATTTAAGATATGGGATATCGGCTTGGAACTTTCAGTGTAATGAACGAAGTGTCCGAAATACATTCCAAAAAAAGTGTGGTGAAAATCTTGGTTTAAATCAAAAAAAGGGATCAAAAAAAATCAACAGGCTTAAAAATTTTTTGATTTCCGAGGAAGGGGGGCGTGACATCGAAAATTTGAGAAATCGATTTTAGCGCGTCATTAATGCGGAACTTCATACCGAATTTTGTGTCCCTAGCTACAAACGTTTAGAAGCCAGGGGACGTAATACATTTTTCACCTTTTGTCATTTTAGCCCCTTTTCGGCTAATTCTGAGTCTTATAACTTCGGTGTTTATGATCTGATAATTCTGAAATATTTAGGATTGGTTGATGATGTTGTCATGAATATATATTCTGCAATTCGAACCATTATGATAAGGATTGTTCATTAAGGGATCCAAATTAGGATGGAAACAATTTTGGATACCAATTTCTGCATGGTGATTACGGGCACCCACATTCCAAATTTTATAACTCTTCCATAAAATTGTGACTGCTATACACATTTTCTCACTTTCCTGGAAAATAGAGAGGTGTATCATAATTGGAGAAATTTCATTCTTCAGCTTCTAATCATGACCCAATTTACTGAATTTGGTGTCGATTGCTCTATAAATGCCAAAGTTATGGCCATTTTATCGATAATCGTTTTTATCGATTATCGGGCGACTCGTACTGCGTATGTCTATAGCTTTTGTAGTTTCCGAGATCGCGTTAATAGAGACGGACGGACAGATATATCGACTTGGCTATTGACGCTGATCAAGAATATATATACTTTGTGGGGTCCCCGCGACCTTCTGCCCATTTCATACATTTCAACAAAGCTATCATACCCTTCTTCCCATTTTTCCAAAGGGATCAGGTCATAAAAGCTATTCATTTTGAAATTTTTTCAAAATTATATTAAAACTGCAAATCGACAAGCTTATTTTTAAATTTTTTGAATAAAACTTCCTTGTTAGAAAAAAAAAAGGCCCTTAAAAATGGTTGTACATCAATTTCCAATAAATTCTTGTTGAATTCCCAAAGTTTTTCGATAACAAGCAATAGGCGTGTTTATTTTTGCAGTTTATATTGAAAATGTTATTGTAGCCGATTTTTATTTAACTAAAAATTGCATTTTAATAATTTGCAGCAGAAATCGCTGAAAGCGAAACTAAACTGCAGTTGACATTTCAGAGAAGCGCGAATTTCTGTCAGATGGAACCCCCCGACGAACCGGCCAACCGCCCATTCCCGCCCACCCAATCAGCGCTGCAGTCAAAAGTACAAAATAAAATATAACAAATAAAATCAAATGAATTTTATAAATCGCACAGAACTGGACATGTCCATAGCTCTGTTATTGCTGGGACTTAAAAAGTTGGAACTCGTATTTCAAATTACCGAGCGCATCTCTAATTTGTATAGGACCACCGAAGTTTTCCCCACAATGGAAAAGAGTACAGAGTCTGTTAATATAAAGGAAATTTCTAAAGGACATTCAATATATTCACAAGGACGTAGCGTTCTTTAAGCAACACAAAATAGTGATTTATGCACCTTACCCATTTTTCCGTTCCATAAATTTGCTTAAAAAATATATATATTTGAATAATCATTTAAAAATTTGATCTAATCATTTCACTGCATCAATATAAATAAGATAGAGTGCTGCAGTCGAGAGTGCTCGACTGCGTATATACCCTGATCCAAACAGTACAATGCAGTCAGAATCGCTTGATTGAGTTTACGTTTTCGGCCACTGTTGAGTCATATAACTTCGGTGTTTATGTTCTGATCGTTCCGAAAATTGAGATTGAGATTGGTTGAGGACATAGTCATAACTATTGTGGCATTCGAATCATTAGGATAAGGATTCTCAGAGATATAAGCTCTTATTTAATCTCGGGGGGACTCAATTAGGGTAGATGGATGCCACTTTCTGCATGGTGTATATGGGCAATCACTTACCAAATTTCATGACTCTTGCATAAAATGAGTGGAAGGGTGTATCAAAATTTTGGAAAAATCCATTGTGCAATTTCTGATCATGACCCTACTTTCCAAATTTTATGTCGATTATTTTATAAATGCCAAAGTAATGGCCATTTTATCGAAAATCGTTTTTATCGATTATCGGGCGAAGGGGGCGTGGCGTCCGAAATTTGAAACAAACTCGTACTGCGTACGCTATACTTGGATCTTTATGCCTAGTTTGATGTCTGTAGTTTTTGTAGTTTCTAAGATCGGCGGGTTAATACAGACGGACGGACGGACGGACGGACATACGGACATGGCTTAATCGACTCGGATATTGATGCTGATCAAAAATATATATACTTTATGAGTTACAAACTTTTGTACCCTTCTACCCATTTTTCAAATGGGCTCAGGGTATAACAAGATAGAGAAGAAAACTGTAATTGAGACTGGTTGACTGTAAAGTATTCTGATTGAGATTATAAACGTTTAATATACTATTTATGAATATTTGTAAGATAATAATGTGTTATGATGAACACAAATATCTTACAAATATATCATATTGGATGATATATTCTGAATAGTTAGGAGCTTTTGCGTACTTACATAAAAAAGAACTCGTATCAGAAGTTCAATCAAAGTTTTATTATCAAACACGATAGGATAGGAAACCACGATACCTTCGCCCGATAACATTTCGCATTTATCCTTTCAAATTCTTTCGGGAATCAGTCACTTTCCGGATTTTTATGCTAGAGCCAGGAAATTTGTTATATGGATGCTCCTAGCGACTATACAGAAATTAGTCTTTTCACTTCATTCGGTTGATCGAAAATCTTTAAAAATATAAAAATCAAGGGAGATTTGGTGCATTATACAAAAAATAAAGGAAAACAGAGGAAATGTGTTCAGTTTTCCCGCATTGATCACAGAGATTGGCCCGGCGTAATTTGAGCCGTTTTGGGTCTTCTGCTTGGGTTATTTCGCATTTCCTTCCCTTTGTGTTTGGGCCATGCGACTTAATTACAGGGTGATCAGTGACCACGGAGGCGGTGGCGGTGGCGTCGCTATTGGTTGCGGCGGCAATGCCTCACGCCGTGGTTGTGGTTGTGGCAGCAACAGCGGTGCCAGTGGCAGTGGCAGTGGCAGTGGCCTTGCTGCTGGTGTTGACGGGCTGCGCGTTCATATGTGCCTCCGCTCGAGACTCTGACTTCAGCTGCAACTGGAGGTGGTGCTGGAACTGGAACTGGAACTGAAACTGACACAGAGACCAAAGACCAGAGACCAGCGACCAGGGAGGACCGGTAGCTGCTAGGCACCGCTCAGTTGGCAACCCTCCTGTGTTTTTTGAGTGCCATTCGCCGTTGTCGTCGTGTGCCCCCGATTAGATGTGGCCGTAAGATAGGAGCACGTTTATTAGATTCCATTAACTGATTGCGGATGCCTCTACACACACACACACAAGGGGAGCATACGGGGTGTGCGTCTGGTTTTTGCATTTTGCATTTCGCATGGGCCATGCCACTGCCACGCCTCCTTACAATCATAGCACATTGCGGCAGGCCGCCCATAAAAACCGGACTATCGAAATCTATTCAATTAAAATGCAAAGCTCATAAATCTCGTAAATTATTACCTTTTAATTCTATTCGATTTTACCTTTTCTTTTGTCTCATTTGGCGTATTTAGGCCCCGATTACAATCAAAATAAGCACTAAGAAAATTGGAAAGATTTGTTGTATAAAGTGGATATGATAGGGCCTATTATTTATACGATAACTCTGAATTTTTCGGAGCAAATAAGTTTCCCGACACGTATATGTCACGTGTCTCAACTTTTCAATTCTTTTGACTTATTTTGAGCCAATGATTATTATATGGTCATAAAAACCCTTTCGGGGTTTTTCGGTCAAAACCTGAAGCTATATTTTCCTCTATTTCTGCTTCCTTCACTGAAGAACATTTTTATGTGGGTGGATTTCAAATCCTACGTTTCAACCTAGGAGTTTTTCTAGGAGGGTCATGCCTTTTGACATGTTTGGGACTCGAACTCGCACCTTTTGTTTGGCGGAACAGTGCGCTATCCACTGATCCACCGAGGCCCTTAACTTTGAGCCAATATACATCATATTTTCTCCTTTCTAATTTCGGTAGCAGTGGAATATCTTATTATTACTACAGTCGAATCTCGAAAATTCGAAATGCCAAGGGAATTGAAACTTTTTGGATTAAGACGAGTTTTTGATGTAACGAGATTTCTATTAATTTTTTCAGGGGATCAGAAATGTATTCGAATTATCGCGATTTTAAGAAAAAAAAATATATTCTTTCACGGAAAGTATGTAATGAATTGAAGGAATAGTCGTAGACTCCCAAAAGTTACATCTAGAATGGTCAGGTGGACAAAAGAAATGGTTTTAGCCATGTCCGTCTGTCCGTCCGTATGTCTGTATGCAAACTATTCCCTCAGTTATACGTTAACACATTTATCAGAACCGGTCGCATCGGACCACCATAACATATGTATAGCTACCATATAACCATAATTCAGTATTACAACTATATCTCATGTTTTCCAACGTAATGCACGAAATGCTTATATTCTGCCAAGATTCGCCATTATCTACCGAAAATAATATCACATCTTCTGCGCGTCGCAGATAATCCTTCCTTCCTTGCTTTATATAACTTTATTCATCGGATTTCGTTTTGTTAATGTCTATTAGATCATATCCACGAATCTAGATTACATTTTAGCTTAAGTTGAGAAATATAAAACATAAAAGTTTTCTAGGAAGATTGCACAAAGAGGGGAGATTTTAGAGCTTTGGTGAGACCTCGGTTGACCAATGTATAGCGTACTGACCCGCCAAACAAGAGGTGCGAGTTCGAGTCGATAGGCATGACCCTTCTAGAAATTTAGGTTGTGGCGTAGGACTTGAAATCCACATACGTAAAAAAAAATTCTTTAGTGAAGGAAGCAGAAAAAAAGACGAATAGTGTTTCAAGAACCAATCGGGTGAATATGGTCATATAATATTAATAATAACAATGGATTCTAGAAATGGTCTTAATTCTGTTGATAGCGATACTTGCTCGTGTCACGAGCACGTAGTTCATTCCGAAAATTTTTCTCAAAGACCGTAATGTTGACTCCTTATAAAAGTGGGGTTAATGTGAGGTTGGGTCGGATATATATGTATGTATTCCTTTGAACAGTGTCATTATCGTCAGATTAGATTAGATGATTAGTTAGATGATTTCTTGAAGTTTCATTCTTGAAGTTTCATTTCTTGAAAAAGCTACTTATGGGAAAATTCAACTCAAATGTATCGTATTTCTAACGTATTTCCCCGCAAATGACGGTACTTTTCTATGAGATTGGAATATCTTTTGATTCCAAATAGTTATTTTAGAATCTAATTAAACATATATTAAATTTGTTCTAATTTATTCATTTGATTTCTCCAATTTAAATTGAATATTTAAATTTGAATTATTTTTAATTTGTAGTAAAAATCAAATGGGGAATTAAAGTATGGCAAAAATGAGCGAAAAAAACGTATCCTTAATAACTTTAGCAGCATGAATGGTTTTGTTATTAAGTAATAAAGTAATTACAATTTAATCCCATGCAATGTAACACACACACACACACACACACACACACACACACATAGAGCACACATATTTGTACATATTTTATATATATATTATATATATATTCTATATACTTTCATATTATCCTCTCTAGTAAGTAGATACAATAAGCACATAAGCAGCACACTGGATTTGTCTGTGTGTGTGTGTGTGTGTAAACACAATACGCCATATTTATATGGCATATGGCATATGACGAGCAAAGCCCATGAACCATAACCATATGTAAGGTTACGCTTATATAGTTTCGCTTGATGGACCAAAGGGTTCCAGATAATTTTACCACATATAAAAATGCAATGAAACGTAATTTGTGTTAAAACGTTATATAAATCAGAGACAGTTTATACAAGGTATGACCATATTATATGGCAATGTCAATGTTTGAACTAATATTAAGCAAATATTAGAAATAAATCACAATTTCTTAAAATAGATATATATTGTATGTATTTGTATTCATAGGTGGTATTCGATATATTTTCATATTTTTGGGGCTTTCGGTGGATTAGTGGATAGCACACAGTCCCGTCGAACCAGAGTTTGGGAGGTTTTAGGATCGAGTCCCTCTCATATCGAGAGCATGACCCCCTTATATGTGTGCAAATTTTATATATATCTTGAAAAACTTGGGAGAAATGGGCAAAATTTTTGTCTTAAATCGCTGAATCAAAGAATATATTCCATATAACTACAAAATTCCATATCATTATCTGTATCTGTATGTATTTAGATTTATATATCTATGAATTTTTTATAAAGCCATCATGAATATTTTATAATAAACGGATTATAAGCACGTAAGTTATATGATGGAGGCCTCGATAGACCTGTGGATAGCACACTGTGCCGCGAAACAAGAGGCTGTGGGCTCGAGCCCCACTCATGTCCATAGGCATGACCCTCCTGGAAAAACTAGGTTGAGGCGTAGGATTTGAAATCCACAAACGTAAAAAAGTTCTGTAGTGAAGGAAACAGAAATAAAGTCAAATAGTGCTTCTAGTGCCTATTGACATGAGTGGGACTCGAACCCGCAGCCTCTTGTTTGGCAGGACAGTGCGCTACCCACAGGTCCACCGAAGCCCCCAATCGACAGATACTTTAAGAAATGTAAATGTCATTGAAAATCGTTATTATTATCGGGCGAATCAGGCGTGGCTTCTAAAATTGATATAGCTTATGGTAATACATAAATCACTGTCCTCTATGAGTTTGACACATTCAAAATGGACAGGTCTAAATCGACAACTTTCCAACCATTCCGTTTATCAAATGGGATCAGAAAGCAGACACAACTCTAATAAAAATGTTGCCAATGAAAGTTAATAACAATATCAATAATAATGTTTATAGACTTAAAAAAGAGAAGAGAGAATCATGGGATAGTACTGTGGCGCACCGGGAAAATGTAAGCAATTTGAGAATAAATATTGTAATATCGAATCGGGCTGTTTACATTGACTGAAACTCCAGAATGCGAGTGCAAACAGGAATGCGATGAATGAAATGTGGCAAAAAATAAAATAAAATAAAAATAAATAAACGAGTCAATCGTATCGGACTGATGTGCATATGCTTAAAAATTCAAATATTTACCGAACCGGCAGAGGCGTAAAATTATTATTATTATTGTAAATGGAGCAAAGGCAACAACAACAACAAAAACAACAAAAAAATAAAATAAAAATAATTGCCACAAAAAAAAAACATATACTTATATGTGTATATATCATATAACAAGATAGAGTGCAGCAGTCGAGAGTGCTCGACTGCGGGAATACCCTGATCCCAGTCGAGGAATGCCGTTACACAGACACACGCACACATATACACACTTATACCGTTAGACAGCGTGAGCTGAAGTCGGCGCTGCGTCAGCCGCCTCTCCCATAGGTGAATTTTTACACTCTTTTGCGAAAAAACTTCTGTATTTATTATTCGATCAACTTGAAACATTCAGATTAGGTTTGAAATTCAATCCAAAATATGTGTGCCGAAATTCCTGTTTTAAATCATAAAATTACACCTGTTATCTAATTTTTTTGATTTGTGGGGGAGCGGGCGTGGTATCGAAAAATTGAGAAACTACTTTTTGCGTATGATTAATGCGGAGCTACACGCCGAATTTCCTGTACCTAGCTATAAACGTTTAGCCGCCAGGTGACATAATGCATATTTCACCTTTTGCCATTTAAGCTTGTTTTCGGCTACTCCTGAGTCTTATAACGTCGGTGTTTATAATCCGGTCGTTATGAAATTTTCAAAAGTGATTTATAGTGTAGTTTTTATCTGGAATTCTGGAATTTGAATCATTATTATTAGAATTGTAGAAAGTATATGCACTTATATTATTTAGGGAAGGCCAAATTAGTATGGAAAAAAGGAAAAAGGAACATAGCTACATCAACTCGGCTATTGATGCTGATCAAGAATATTTATACTTTAGGGATCTGCCACGCCTCCTTCTGTCTGATACATACATTCCAACAAAACTATTATACCCTTCTTCCCATTTTTCAAATGGGATCAGGGTGTAAAAATAAAAAATTGTAGGGATCTGCCGCAAAAACATGCAACTTGTACATGCCACATAAATATATCGCATATATTGCCATTGTTATTATTATATTTGTTGTTGTTGCTACTGTTGTTGCTACTGTTGTTGTTGTTGTTGTTGTTGTTGTTGTTGTTGTCATCAACATCAACGAGTCGCCATTGTCGCCAGTTCTCGTTAATTCAAATATTTATTTATGGCAATAATGACAAAATACATTTTACCCATCAACACGATGCAATAAAAAACCCCGAGAAAAAAGTGACCATGTTCAGGATGCCAAAGTTTGCACTGCCCCACAGATTATTCATATTTCTGCTATATATTATGGTATAATGAGGCTTTGTTAAAGTTAGAGCATTAAAAAAATGACAAATTATATTTATACAAAATTATTATAGACCAAATGTGGCTATATATTATATCCCAGTCATAGACATATCCAAAATATTCAAAACAGAGGGAGCTTCGGAGATTCAGCTGCATTTTATATTCGGATTTTTTGATACTGTTCTTCAAGAGATCGATGAACGACCTCATTCTCTTCTTTCAAGAGCCGCAAACATCAACATATCCAAAATATTTAAAACAAAGGAAGCTTCAGCTGTTCTTCTGTTCTTCAAGAGGTTGCTGAACGACCTCATTCTCATTCTCTTTCAGAAGCCTCAAACGTCAACATACTCTGAAACTTTCTTTGAGATCTCTACCAAGGTCAGTAGTCCTCTTGAATCTACAAATTATATTAGGTGTATGTTGTACAAGCTTACTTATGGTTGATTTTTGAGCTACATATCCCTGTACTAATAGCACATAACACCTTTTCCATTCCATCTAACCAAATTTTTAAAAAATTTACTGATAATCCGATCTACTTACAACATAAAAAAATATGTGAACTTTTTTAATAAAATGCTTATTGATTTTGATGTAATACAATTAAAACTTCAATCGAAATTATTGGAAGCGCAGTAACTTGAAGTTTGTACTAAGAAAATAAATATGTCGAAGACTTTTCAAAATTAATTCCAGAATAACAAAGAGACAAAACCAATTTGATTGTTTAATCAATATCAATCATGTCAATGAAACCAATTAGTTTCTTTAGCGCATTTTACGCTCTATCTTAATGTATAGAGCCTTTTTAGAGAACTCAAAACAGAGCTATAATATATAGCTGATAACTTAACAATGCGCATATTTTCTAGGTTTTCGTTGGTATAATCTATAAGTCTACCAAATTTGAACCCAATTGGCTTATTGTTAGTAAATATTCAATAATATTCTTGGAGCGACTGAAAATGTTGTGGAGCGTTTCAAGTTAGGGGATCACGACAAGCGACTATCTTAGTATCGCAATTGACCAAGAGCAGGGCCTGCTCAACCCACGATTTCAAAAAGATGGTGCAATCATACATAAGCCCCAACGGAAGCTTTTTCTGGTGAAGTAATCTTCCGTTTTGGGCATGGTCAACAATATATCCAAATTTTAACGTCTATGTGTAGAATAATATACCCATACCCAACACATTTGTATATTCTTTTGCGAATAACTTCTGGATAGATATATGACCCGATCCATCGGATGTTTTGAAGGAAGCTTCCTTCTCGTGAAGTAATCGAAAATATAAGAAATAAATAGAATAATATACCCATATAAGGACATTTGTACATTCTGGATAGGTATAGGACCCGATCCATCTGGTTACTTTGTGATATATTCATAAATATATAATCTACAATGCAAATAATTATGTATTATAAGAAATGCAAAATTTAAGAATTATTATTTAATTTTTGGAATTCTGGAACACTTGGAATCCCCACCCGAAAACATTACAAAAAGTTCTGGCTGCTTTTAGAGCATTCCATTGATAAGAATTTGAATCGGTGTATGAGTCGCTATTTCATTGGCCAATTTTTATACTTTTTTGCGAATAACTTCTGTGTTTTTGTTTTCCGATTACTTTGGAATTTCAATTTTATAAATAGATGCACCTTGTACCTTAAGAATCCAAGCAATATCCCCAAATAACTAAATTTTCTACCCTACCAAAAACTAGTCTGTGGCGTTGGACTTGAAATCAACCCAAGTAAAAAAAATTCTTCAGTGCAGGAACCTGAAAAAAAGTCAAATAGTGCTTCAGGCTTTAACCCAAATGGAGTTGTTATGGCCATATAATAATAATAAAAGTTCCCTAAACTTAAGCTAATTTGGATATTTGGTCACTATCAAACGAAAACTGAAACAAATCAGACAAATTTTCATTATTTTCAAAAATATCTCATTGCTATAAGACCCCCAAACGAATACGAAAACAACATATATGTATATAGATATATCTAGTTATGCCACTAACAATAAATTATCTAAGATAATTTATCTTGACGTAATTTCAGAAGAATCACAAGGCTTACAAAGAGTAATTGGGGGGTAGAACATGTTTTGTGTGTGTTTTCCTTGGACACACAAAACATCTATCCAAATTGTTACTCCTTTCTATCCGAAAATCAACTGAGAAATTATTCATACATATATTATATATAAGAAAACTTTGATATGCGTTTATTAGGTATACGACTATTTTATAACCTGAAGTTAGGGCTAGTCTTTCCGATAGCTCGGATAGTAAAATTCTTGGCAATAATCGCGACCAATGCATAAATGGAAAGGCATTAAGTGTGGACTCCACGGCTGGGAGCAGCTGTTCGGCATGGAAATTAGTTGGGCCAAAGTGAAGTGAGGCTTTCCGTCCGACTGCCAACTTGCAACTTGCAACTTCCACCTTCCGCCTGCCACTCGGCACCTGAGGACTCGGCAGGTGATTGTCTTGCGGACAATCGGAAGACCAGTGGCCGAAATGTGCGACACGCTCGTCGCGCAGTTCAATGGACGAAAACGGAACGAAACCGAAACGGAGCTGAGACTAATGCTCGCATTATATTGTAGTTGTAGAGGACGGATCCCCAAGAGGAGGGGGCATATAATGCACATAAGTACGAGTCGTATCAATGGGTTCGAGTTAAACGTCGAGATTGGCAGACTGAAGAAGCTGCCGCTGCTGCCGTTGCCGCTGCTGCCGTTCGCCGTGTTGCATCAAGCAACATCAAAGAGGAGGCAACACACGACTGACATAATCGAGACAACAACCGATGCTGGACAGGAGTACTCCAAGTTGCGCTGCACCAATGCAATTTCATTTTAAAAGAAAAATTAACGCGAATTATAAAAAAATACAAAAAAAAAAAAGAGAAAATATAAGGAAAAAAGATGAAACAAGCAGAGTGTGCAGTGCGGAGCGATAGAGATGGCCTCCGAGAGACAGAGATAGAGTGCGCGGAAAGGGGCGCAAAACAGGAGTGCGCATAGTGCAACAACAACAACAACAAATAATTGGTAATCTTGCAGATATAATGATAATCACAACAACAACCCAGTCAGAGCCCCAGTCAGACCCCGAGCCAGAGCTCCAGTCGGAGCGAAATGTTAACGTGCGCTGAATGTCCTCATTGAAGTGAAGGTAAAAATGGCAACGGCAGCAGCAGCAGCCGCCGCAGACGCGACGTGCCCGCCACATGGACCATGGACCATGGACCATGGACCATCATAGGCACTGGATACTTGGCTATGCTGGGTACTGGGTATTGGGTAACTGGTGACTGGTGACTGTGGTTCTTCTGGGGACCAGCTACGACCTGCTCTCTCTCTCTCTCTCTCTCTGTCACTCTCGACCGCACCGCTACGTGAGCAGCACGCGGCATGATTACGGGCGGTTGCGGTTTCAGTTTAGTTGAGTTTAGTACGGAGCTGCGGCCTCAAAATAACGCAAGCAATTTTCCATGCAACAACAGCAACAACAACGGCAACAACAACGGCAAATGCAATTTGAACTGTGGCCACCCGACGTATTGGATACCTGGCGACTGCTAGAATTTCTTTATAGATATTGCTTGACAAATTTTCCTATATGTGAGAAGGAATATTTTTCATATTGAGCTTTCGAGCTGGCTTATAATGGCGCCCGAGCAGGGACGCCTTTGGTATAGGCGCCCGAGCAGGGACGTCTTTGGTATAGGCGCCCGAGCAGGGACGTTTTTGTAAATGTCAACAGATGAGCATCATTTGGCATATGAGCAGATATATGAGGTTGTAGTTTTTGTACATTGTATAGTACCCAAAACTAAAGAGACCTTTGAAAGTATGGAAATTATTTTGCACACAAAACCCATGACTTTTACGCCTCTCACAATCGAACAAACTTGAGACAGATATTCAGGAAGAGTGTACCCACATAACAATCCCAAAAAATCAATAATCGAAAATACGTTCAAAATAAAAATACACATTTTTTCCGGAAAGTAATGAAATGTGTCTAGGAGTCACAGTTTTTATGCTGCAGTCATGAAATTTGGTATGTAGGTGTCCATAGATCTTATACAGAAAGTAGCAACAAATCATCAAACTTGTTTCCATCCTAATTTGGTCTTTCCTAAATTAAATAAGCGCTTATACTTTCTATTGATCCTTATCATCATAATTCGAATTTCGGAACATATATTTATGACGATGCCATCAACCAATCCTTAAAATTTCAGAACGATCGGATCATAAACACCGGAGTTATAAGACTCAGAACTGGCCAAAAGGGTCTAAAATAGCACATTTTTTTGTAATTTTTTGTTTTTAAGCCAGATTTTCAACACACGTATTGTGGAATGTGTTTTGAACATGCACATACATCGATTGCATGCAAAATTTGAAAAGTCACCTAAATTTTTTAACAGACTTCATATGTTTGGAAAGGGTAAAAATTCGCAGACATCATTCTAAATTTCAAGAATTTGTGTTTGAAATGAGGAAATATTTTGGACTATAGCATGTTTGGCTGTAAATTGTTGTTGCTGTAGTCGCATATACCTCTTGTATTTAGCTGCTCTAGGGTATATTCACTGCTATGGCAGCAGCAATTGCAACTTGTGGATAGAAGAAGTGCAATTCAAATGCCAAGTCAGGCAGCGAGAACCGAAGCAGCGCAGCCATAAACATAATTTCATATTTGGAAACGCAGCAGCATATAAACTATTCGAGTCTGCAAACATATATATAGATATATATGTATATATATATATATATATACACTCATGTATATAAGGCACATTCGCTGCAACCGGGGGCCGGGCGCGAAATCAAAATAAAACGATGGGCGTTTATCGTTATGCGAACTGAATAACTTCTGGAAGTTTGTTTTCTCTGCTGCTGCTGGACCTCGGGCTGAACCTGAACCTGGTTGGCCCTTGCATTGAGCAGAACCAATGCACTTGGAGTCAGCTTCTTCTGTGCCCCAAAACCCCAGCCCCAGCCCAAAACCCAAGCCCAAGACGTTGCCTCATCCTCCGGCTCCTGGCGTAGTTTGCCATTCAAACGTGCCACCGAAACGTTAAGTTTCTTCAATGTTTCTTTGGCTTTAGTTTTGGTTTTGGGTTTGGGTTTGGGTTTGGTTTTGGTTCGGTTCGGTTATTTGGCTTAGTTTTCATTTTCGTTTTAGCTTGGTTTGCTTTGGTTTGGTTTCATCTTTTCAGTTTTTTTCCTGCCTTTTTTGCCTCGCTGCTTTTCAAAATTATTTCCTGTGTGTGCCTGCCCTTTCCCCAAACTTCCCTTCACTCTCAGCTGATTTCTTATTTTTTTTTTATCATTTTTATAACCAAAGTTTTTTCCAGTAAGTGTGTGTGTGTGTGTGTGTGTGTGTGTGTGCAGCCATTGAGGCGTCCAACAAAGTTTTTGCGCTTTGTTGAATCTGTGGATCTCCTGTGCCTCCTACTTCTTACCTTATCCATAATACGCTGTTCGATGCTTATCGATACACATCGTCTTGGTTAGTGCCTCAATGGACTCGGGTTGGGTATGGGAAAATGAAAATTATAATGTTTGCCAAATAAATTGTTAGAAAAATATTTAAAATAAAAGTAAACTTACAAAATGTAGCAATGGGATGAGTTCGAAACGGAAGGGAAGTTGTATGAAATTCTTAAAAAACCCAAATAAATCTTATAAATCCTTAGCACAAAACTTAAGTTGAACTGACAGGCAGACGGAATGACCCATATGATTTCTGTTTTGGTCCACTGATCATTCTGTCAATAGCATTTGAGGTTCTGCCCTCAACTTCTAAGCAAACGTCCACGATCTGAGGATAATCACGCAGTTGTACTGGCTAATAGGAAGGCATTACAAGATGAGAATAAAAGTCAAACAGCTGGTCCAAGAGGTCATAATAAAGCCTATTTCGAGCTTTATGACATATATCCAGCTTTTGGCACAGCTATCAAAATTAACACCAGATTCATCCAAAGGCTCCGAAACAAGACTCTCAGAATTCTGTCCAATGCATACCCAAATCGAAGACCAATGCTTTCTATACTCAATACCTTTTGGAGGGAAATAATATAGCCATAACAACCCTATGGGGCCAAAGCCTGAATCACTGTTTTCCTTTATTTCTGGCTTCCTTCACTGATCATCTTAAATCCAACGCCACAACCTAGTTTTTCTAGAAGGGGAATACTTACTTGAAATTTACCGTGTAACATACAAAAAATTAAAGCATATTCTGTTAATAAAATCACAACAGATTTATTCTTTATGACCCAACATTACACATGATATAATCCTTGTTACATTCAAGTCATTTGCATTTCAACTTGACCAAGTCTCGCTAATGTGGCGCCCGAGCAGGGACATGTTGTTTATTGGCGCCCGAGCAGGGATGTCTTATAAATAGTGTTTTCTATACGTTACGACATATGTGAAACCTTGAATAAAATATGCAATTACCGCCGATTTTGTTTTTGCTATGCCATGATGTCAAGTTCTAACTGTACAAGGTATTAAAAAACTGCGTCGCTTAGGTTGTTTAACCTCGATAAAGGAATGAATATTTCATATAGTTCAGAATAGTTCAAAACAGGGTCTAGGCAAAGGAAATATCGACGGATAAACGAAGGACTAGGCAAAAATATATCAGTTTGAACGTTTCTGTTCGTGGGACACTGCTGAGTTTTACAATGGGAACGATATATCGCGATAGTGCTAAATTAGAATCCAATTGTGTTGGTGGAAGGTCTATTCAGGGATTATTATTATGCTTTAACTGGAGTTGTTTGGTGTTAGAAAAACATCGATGTTGGCACAAGTGTCATAATCTGTGTCATATATCTATCGAAACCAAAACATTGATGTTAAATTACTTTAACAAAAATTATTTTTTATCAGCTTAGTAAGAAAATAGAATTTTCCCCGGTGGACCTGTGGATTGCAGGCTGTTCCGCCTCATGTCAAAGATATGATTCTCCTAGAAAGGTGTAAAGAATAGAATAAAAATATAATAATTAAAATAGGCAATTTTTCGGAGCTCAAGTCCCATTGAGCTCGAGGATCAATTATAAAAATTATGTTTTCGATAAAATAATGGAAGAAAGAAAGTTTGACAATTATTATTATTATTATATGGCCATAACAACCCTATCGAATCAAAACCGGAAGCATTATTTTCGTTTATTTCTGACTTCCTTCACTGAAGAACTTTTTTTACGTGGGTCGATTTCAAATCCTACGCTACAACCTAGTTTTTCTAGGAGAAGAATTAGACAATTACAATAGTTTATTTCGGGCTTCTCAAACACATTAACACGACTTTTAATCCTAATGCTTTTATCCTTTAATTATTATGTTCCAATTGTTTTTTGTATAAAAGATATTATGAAATTAAGTCCTTGATCCAATACACTTTTCAATTTTTAGGGCAAGAAACTGAGACCATTTTAGATCCTTGCTGTCAAAAACTAGTCCAAGTGCTTTTTGACGTCCTGATTTTATGTGGAGGTTCTCCCATCCAAAAATGGGTCTTGCAGAGACCAGTATATGTAATAGTGCGAAGGTACCAGACAGCAAAAGCTTTTGACGAGTCCTCAAACTAGTATGAGGTCTTCACATTATCTATTCAACAATTCTGGCCTTTTCCGGATTTGTCTGATCACAATTATTATTATATGGCCATAACAACCCCATCGGGTCAAAACCCGATTATTTCTCTTGATTTCTGCTTCTTTCACTGAAGAACTTTTTTACTTGGGTTGATTTCAAGTCCTACGCCACAACCTAGTTTTTCTAGGAGGGTCATGCCTATCGACATTAGCGGGATTTGAACTCGAACTTTTTGTTTGGCGGGACAGACCCCCTAATCTGATTACAATATACTTCAGGATTATTCATAATAGCTCAAAATAAACCATCCCTTTGAAATCCCCCTAACTGACAAAATAATCTTCTTTGAAGACTATCAATCTTGAGCTAGTTCATCCTTTTTAAACCTTGATCTCTTGTGCTCTATATTCCTGTAAACAATATACGCTTCACAAATGGATCATTTCTTTGTTTTACAATGAAACGATAATAATACCAATTAAGAAAGAATTGTTTCCTGAGCCAAATATCAAAAAACTAACATCAGGGCTAAAACTAGTTTGGATTGAAGAAGAAGACACGCTCACTAACTAACTGAGTTATGCCTGGCATTCCATGCTCTATTCCATGGCTTCCAGTCTAGTCGTTAAGAGTAATACCAATCCAATATTTCAATTAATAATCCATAAATTCGCGAAACGTAGTCGTCGTCAGCCATCAGTGGCGGCGGTACGAGCAGAGCTATTGCCGGCAGTTGGCCATAACTTCGACTGATGACGAGGTTAACAAGAAATTATAATATTTTAGGCAATATATGCGTGTGCCTATCCCGAAGGTAGCCATAAAACGCGTGATTACACACTGTTTAGCTTTCTTTCGTCGGCGGGGAGTTGGGGAGTTGCCACTTGGCTAGCTTTATATACAATGTGTTGAGTGTTATGGCCTTTTGAGGAGGCGCATTTACAGTCTTTAGTTAGCTGCTTTTTATGCAGTCGGTCATTAGCAAAGCCTTTTCCCGCGCTCTGGCCCCGAACCCAGACCCAGACCCAGTCCCAGACCCAGACCCACACCCAGTACCAGGTCCAGACCCAGGTCCATGCTGCTCTACGGATCTGGCTCTCAGTCAGCCGTTAACGTTTTGGCTAATTAGCTTTTGGTCTTTTGTGCGTGCGCTGTTTCGGACTGTTTGCAATAAAGCAAAAAGAAAAAAGAAAAAAGAGAAAAGAGGGAAATGGGAAAAAAAAGAAGAAGAGAAGTTGGAAAAAAGAAGAAAATTGTTGTTGTTGTTGTTGCCGTCGCTGGTTGCTGTTGCAGTTGTTGCAGCTGTTTTCCGTTTGCCATTTGCCGTTTTCACATTTACCATTTGCCATTTTGCCATTTCGCCATTTGGCCATTTGGCCATTTGTCGTCGTCTCTAATGAATTTTCAATTGTTAGTGCCGTTTTATTAGGTGTCCCGTCGCGCACTTTGTTGCGCAAGAGCTGAACGGAATGCTCCGGAGCAGCTTCTGTTGCCCGTTAATGTCGACTGCAAATCTAATTACAAATCACAAATGGCCAAAACGCTCGAAATGGCCCATAAAAACAGTCGGCCAGTTGAGCGCATTACGCAAAACGTGGCCACCAAAATGCCATATCCCATATGCCATATGCCATATGCCATACGTCATACACCCTGTGCCATATCGAAAGCCACACACACTTACACCCAGTACAAGTGCGCCCAACATTAGCGGAAAATTGACAGAAAAAACAGTCAGCGAATGATCGACAGTTCGATAAGAATTCATAAATACCGACTCTATAAATACACTTTCCACAATTTGTAAACTTAATTTGATTGGGAAGACAAGCAGAAATATGAAGAATATTGTCATGTGGCGCCCGAGCAGGGACGCATTTGGTATTCGCGCCCGAGCAGGGACGCATTGGATATTGGCGCCCGAGCAGGAATATTTTTATAATTGTTGCCCCAGCTGAATGGAGTTTGAACGCCGAAAATCGCTAATTTAGATTATTAGTAGATCATAAATACCGACTCTAAATATACACTTCCACAATTTGTAAACCTTATTTGATTAGGAAGACAAGCAGAAATATAAGGAATATTGTCATGTGGCGCCCGAGCAGGGACTCATTTTGGCATTTGCGCCCGAGCAGGGACGCATTGCGTATTGGCGCCCGAGCAGGGACATTTTCTATAATTGTTCCTCGAGCTGAATTGTGTTTGAGCGCCAAAAAATCGCTTATTTAGATTATTATATTTTCATTATATATATATATATATATATTTTTTATAGCCATAACAAACCTATAGGGTCACAGCCTAAAGCACTATTTGCCTTTATTTCTGCTTCATTCAACAGACGAAGGGTCAAAAAATTAAATTCCATAGGTTAGTAGACAAGAATTGCAAATAATGGAGGGACTCGAAAAATTATTTTAAAATGAATTTTGGGCAATGTTGGAAACAAAACAGTATGATTTTTGATCTGATTGCTATCAAAATTGCGTTTGAAATTTGCGTTTGGATTAACCGGGTCATCCTATCTAGAAAGACTGAATAACAACTGAATGGACTGAATGAATTTATAAATTTGATTTAGATCGCTTGACTAGTTTCGGTGAAATCGTGAGGACCCGCTATGGAAACTATGATTTGAGAAAAACACGGTCAAAGATTAACGTAGGAATAAAACCCATATATGGGTATTTCCATGGAAAAGTCCACCCTTTTTCCCGTGTGCGATTTTGGTTTTTCAAAATAACAAATCTATAAAAATCAATCTATGCCGCCAATTTTAAGGATACGTAATTGCCAAGTATTATACTAAGACTGATTTTTAGAAATTTGTAATTTTCAAGATATTTGCTAAAAACCGACATCGAGCACGGGACTAAAAGATGGACTTTTCCATGGAAATACCCATATGTAGCTTGACCGGCCTTTCTCCCAAAAGAATATGTTCTCGACATATTATTATTATATAGCCAATGCAACCATAACAGATCAAAGCCTGAAACACTGTTTTCCTTTATTTCAGCTTCCTTCACTGAAGAACTTTTTTTACGTGGGTAAATTTGAAATCCTACATCACAACCTAGTTTTTCTAGGAGGATATTCGATATTTTAATATTTCGAAACCGCATGGGCTTTAGGGCTGGGCTATTGTGGCGCCCGAGCAGGGACATATTTCAAAGAGTTTGCAGAGCTGGATCATTTTGGCGCTCGAACAAGGACTTATTGGACTTTGGCGCTTAGGTATAAATAATTAAGCCATTGTTCATCAAATCTGACCGATTTGTAACGAATTATACTAAATTTGTTATACTAAACAGAAGTTGGATTTTCTTAATATAATACAAATTTTTCTTACATCAACTGAGATATTATAGTTATTATAGTTAATATGCCCATTGGCATAGGGTTGTGTACAGCAACAGTAGTGAGAACAACAACAACAACAACAGCAACAACAACAAAACAATGTTGTGTTTGTTGTTATTGACACGTCTGTGCATTACGCATACGCCGCATGGGCTGCTCCGACGGCATCAAATCACAAATGGCGCCAGCAACGGACTTGGACTCGGAGTCGAGTCGAGTCGAGTTGAGCCGCGGCGCATTGCGGCGAGTCGGGAGTCATTGCACGTGACCGTCGCGACGGTGCCAGAGATCTGGTCAAGTTGAAATGCAAATTGCAACTTCCGTTAAATTGCTGCTGCAGCTGGCAACTGGCAACTGGCAACTGGCAACCGGCAACTGGCGTTTCTCATGACGAGTAGCTACCCAAGGGCAATCAGTGGCTTGGCAATGGCAATGGCAACAGCAACAGCCAGAGCCAAAGCAGAGCCCCAATGTCGATGTCAGAGTCAGAGTCAGAGTCGGAGTCGGAGTCGATGTCGGAGTCGGTGTCGGTGTCGATATTGATGGCTGTTGCATCTTCAACCTTTGGCATCGCCAGCTCGGGTGCTGGCAGTCAATCATACGCAGTCAGCTTCCAGCTGCCAGGCAGCTCATCAGCTACAGCTTCAGCTGATGAATTATGAGCAGCAGCAGCAGCAGCTCCCCTCCTTGCTGCATCCCCCTGCCACCACCGCTTGGCCTTTCTGGGTTTCGACAAATGAGCTGAAACTGAAACCGTGGCCAAAACGGCACATCCAACTCCATTCAGTGTTGCCAACTTGGACTTTTTGTTTAAATTTCGGCTAATTTTTTTTTGGGCAAAATGAGGCATAGGTTGAGTTGGGTTACAGTGGGATGAGCTTAATAATATCTTTCGTTATTGGTTAAAGTGTCTTTTGGCAAACTTTAGCAGGTTTTTAATCAAGATAGAGATCACCTAAGCTAGGATTGGATTATGGTTGTTCATAGTCACCCATGGTTGTGCTCCATGAGCGCTGGATAAGGTGGCCTATGCTCTGAAGATCTTGATTCACCGACTTCACGTAAATTGGAAGGAAAATTTTAAGACTATTTCTTCTTCGAAACACCTTTATATTTACATATTATGATTTATTTAGGAATAATTTCTACCTTGGAACTGCTTAATATTGAAAAATTATGATTTATTTTGAAACTTCTTTATTCGGAACTTCTTTATATTAAAATATTATAATATATTTAGGAAATATTTCAACTACGGATTTTCTATATATTTGAATATTATGATTCATTTGGAAAAGGGAATTCTCCTTTTGAATGGAAATAAATCATTGTTCGGAGTCCAAAACTTATAAGTGCCGACGGTATTTCAAAGCAACATTATCTGGATAATATTGTGCACAATAGTTGCAATTATCAGCTTGTTCTTAGCATATAGCTACATAATTTTGCAGTTATATCGCTGTTAGACGCCGTAGTGTTCTTATATTTTGACCCTTGGAATTTCCATTGAGACATAGACTAATGGACTAGTTGTAGGCATTTTCGTTTATAATTAATGAAAAATACAGAGTTTGGTCAGTCACATCTGACTTGGTGTTGAGTCTAGAATTCTGTTTTTGTATTACTCCTACAAGCTTAAAAAAAGAATCCGAAAAGCTTTCATAGACAAATTGCAAATCAGAACTTGAACTTGAACTCAAGTTTAAGAAAAAATTTATTTTCAGATGGAAATGCAATTGATCATTATTATAATAAGTTACTTGCTAAATATGTGACGATTTTTCACGTTCAAAGTTAGATATGAGAGTTTTCCACTAATATTAAACATTTGTGCTATTCTTATTATGAAGCTATTTCGAGTTGGCCCTATGATTATACTCTTTTCCCTATGCCACGTAGACCTACAATAGTTATATCCAGATTGAGTGGAAATCGATTTGTCAAAAAATAAGTCCCTCAGTATTGAAGTAGTAAAACTTGGTCAGAGCCTTCTCTTGCAAATTTTGCTGCACATATTCCGAAATAATCCGAGTCAAAATTACTACATCGTATTGCTTCCATGTAACTAGAAGTCATGTTTACTCTTACCATTAAGTTTTATCAACAATTATCTATTGTTTCAGTAAATTTCGAAAGGTTGTCTATAAGCAAGGAGGTTATGCATCTCTTCCTCTTGTCAGTTGCTCCTAATATTATTATTATTATTATTATTATTATTACTATTATTATTATTATTATTATTATTATTATTATTATTATTATTATTA